>KZ112594.1:1288-82509 GCA_002120305.1 Hypoxylon sp. CO27-5 | reverse complement strand
ATTGATGAAGAGATTGATGAAGAGATTGATGAAGAGATTGATGAAGAGATTGATGAAGAGATTGATGAAGAGATTGATGAAGAGATTGATGAAGAAGTACGGTAGGATTACTAACATGTAGGCACATGTTGTGTATAAGAAATAGGAAATCGGAATATGCTCATAAGGGGGTAGTAACACTACCTAAATGAATTATCCGATATTACATAACCTTACCATCAAATCAATCGGATGGCAACTTTTAACGACATTTGCTTTTTAAAGGTACATGTAGTCAGTCAGTCAGTCACATGCAGTCAGTCAAAGTCAATCAGTGAATCTGAGGCTCAGCTGGGTGAACATTCATACTAAACTTAATCTAAACTCATTACGTACATTAGTTAGTAAACACCTATTAACTCATCTATTCATTCTATTTGACTAACTTTATCTAAGCTTGAACCAAATATCTGGAGATAAGGTAGTGTTCAGTACCACAGGTTTCCTATCCACTACGTACCTACATATAGAGAATGGTACACAAAGGACATAAATAGGGCCTTTCCCATCCTAGGCGTACCACGAGAACTCATAATCTCCAGAGTCGACTGTTGCAATGATATCTCACCGACAACTTGCGCAGCCGAAGTCGGTCCTTCGGGGCCATCGCACCCAGGTCCATGCCACTACATTTATCAGGAGCAACCAAAGACTAGCATCTGGAGATGCGGATGGCTATGTGGTACTTTGGGATCTAACTATTATGCGACCTCGAGCCGTCTGGCGCGCTCACACAAATGCGATACTCGGCATAGCCGATTGGGGAGACGACAAAATAATAACGTAGGTCTAGTCTCATTCCACGGCATATACTTTATGTTGTTTTAGTGCAAATCTACTTTTGTCATAGGCTGTTAGATGGCTGAGAAACCCTTCTCAGACACGGTAGAGACAATCGCCTGATTGTTTGGAAACTTGATGGCCAAGATGAATCGGCCATGAGCACTACTCTTCCACTCGATGAATCTGCGGCTGAACGGCCTCAGCCATGGATCCTTCATATACTCGAAGTGAATACTTTGAACTTCTGTTCTTTTGCGTCTTGCATTACTAGACCAGATATCTCGCACAATGAGCTTCTCATTGCGGTTCCTAATACCCTCCAGACCGAAGATGTAAGTCTATCAACTCAGCCTACTTTTAAAAATGCATTCTGCTGCTACTAGAATTCACGCTACGCACAGGTTGACATTTTCCAACTCCCAAGTCAAAATCGGCAACACACCATCCGTCTAGGAGGTAAGGCGGAGAATAAGGGAATGGTAATGTCGTTATGCTTATTCTGGTGCGATGCGTATTTGACTCTTACCGCTGCCTATGAATCTGGCCTTGCAATAGTGGCACAACTTGGAAGAAATGGAACGTGGGACATATTATACAGAGCACAAGTGCACAGCCAACCAATTCTTTCACTCGATGTATCCCCCCAGAAAGACTTTTTCTTCACTTCCGGCGCCGATGCTATAATCGCGAAACACCCGATTCCTATCACGGCTTTCCCCGTCAACGAGTCACAACAACCAAAGCAAACTAATAGCAAAGCTGCCAAAGTCTCTAACCCATCTCTACTCTCTACCGCCCTTTCGTCAGAGCCGAAGACTGCGATGCCATCAAGGCATATGGAACCAGTTGTCGAAACGCATCCTATCAAGGTCATTAATACGAAACACTCAGGTCAACAAGGCTTGCGCATACGATCCGACGGTAAGATATTTGCGACTGCAGGGTGGGACTCTAAAGTGCGTGTCTATGCAACCAAGACCATGTCCGAGCTTGCAGTATTGAAGTGGCACGAAGTTGGCTGTTACACAGTTGCCTTTGCGACAGTGGCGGACGGGCGAGCATCAAGCCCAACGAAATCAAAAACCCGCAATGAGAAGGCTGGCGACAAGCCCGAGGATGAAGTAGCTCCCGCTGATGTTAAAGATGATCGAGATACCTCCATAGTTACTACGCAGAAGCTGGGTCAACTGAGCGTCAAGGACCGACGAATCAAGATGGCGAAAGAGGCGCACTGGTTAGCGGCGGGCAGTAAGGATGGGAAGATTAGTTTATGGGATATATATTAAATTTGAGCATGATTTCTTGAGCCCTTTTCATGGCGCATTCCCTCCTTTAGGTAGACATAACCGAAGTACCTATATGTATCACTTTCATGGCTCGTGCAACTTCAGGGCCTAAGCAACGAATGGGTCTATCGTTGATGACGTGACCCCTTATACAACGATGAGATGCTCTCAGATCTGCAATACTGGATATACTCTAATGTCTATACTTATATCTTCTAATATTTATGCCGTTGCACTCTTGGCGTCTTGAGTAATGAGTTCATCGTTGGTATTCTCCTTCATGGAGGCATCCAGCTCCACCTCAGCAGGCGGGATCACTATCCCATACTTTTCATACGGGAAGTTGGTCAAATCAACGAAATAATCGGCCCATCCATCGTCGATTTCCCCTAACTGATGCGTGTCAATTTCACCCGCCTCGCCCATTCGCCCAGCTAGGATCTCTGGTTCTCGACCCTCGTATTCCTTCTTCAACATTGGATGAGGGCACCACACAACTCTCATGCCGGCGCGTCGTCCAGCTTCGACACCCGGGACGCTGTCTTCGAAGACCAAGCATTCCTCGGGCGTGATAGGCTTTTCGCCTTCATCTAGGCTGTCGTTGATGGTCTTGAGCGCTAGCAGGTAGATGTCTGGGAGTGGTTTACCGCGGCCAGGCTGAATGCGCTTGTCGTCGCCCAAGACTCTTCGGTGAGACTCGAACACGGAGAATAGTTCGGTCCACTTAGATGTTTTGACAGCGAAATTGGCTGAATTGCTGCTCGTTGCAAGCGCAATGTGGACTCTTTGTGCTTTCTGACCCCCCTTGCCTCCTTTCTCACCATTTCTCACGCCGTTTTGGTCCTTGAAGTCCCACCATCTCGTCCTTCCTAGGTCTCCAAGTAACTTTTCCACTCCCGGTAATGGCTTCGCAGTAGGGAAGTGTTGCTGTTGTAACGCTGTAAGCTGAGCGAGGTAGTCGGATTCTGAGACGGGCAGTTTGGCCCAATCGTGGAAAAGGGCATTTGCTTCAGGCCCAGGCCGCCCTTGTAACTTTGCTTTAATAGACCAGGGAAGCGAGGTGCGTCCATACTTCTCGAGGATCAGATTTATGCAGAGTGTATATAGGTCTTCGGTGTCAAGAAGCAGCCCGTCCATATCGAAGAGACAGGCTCTTATGGGTGGGAAACTAAGGAGGTTGACCATTAGCTTTGTATCGCGACAACTTTGCGAACATGGGTCTTACTCTTTTCGAGACGCCATTGTGAGTATCTAAGGTATATATCTATATTCTACCTAATAGACCTTCGTTACGAACTTCTATGTTGTCTTGGGCTTGAAGTTATCAAGGCCTCTCAATAGACGTGGGGTTAGGGATATTAAATATTAGACTCTCTTAAATGAATTTATGGCGGGGTAGTTCGCGGGGTAAATCTCCATCCTTGTACCGCGCCAGCGCGCCAACTAGAAACCTTGACGCGGGGCACGCCCAACACCAGGTACTTGCATAATAAGCGGGATGAACCCCAGGCTTTTTAAAGTATGTAGCTATCGAAACGAGATAGGGGATTCTATACCTGTATGTACATTGATGTATGCATGTGAATGAAGCTGCTCCCCAACTGGAAACCCTAGTTTACAGGCCGGGAGAGATAATAATACCGAGATTGTCTCGTCTTCGACTGGTAGCAAGCTTTAAGCCAGCACGAGGTCATGGCTGACTTACCAAATACGGGGAAGACGGATCCCAACCAAACGAAAACAGACGCAGAAACCCAGGATCCTAACGAGGAATCCAAAGTACCCGAGAAGTTTCCTCCGGAAGAAGAAGCGGTAAGTGGTGCCTCTTTTTTTTTTTAAAAAAAAACATATTATTCGGGATGTACTCTAATTCATCTCTTGGTTGTACAGAGCCTTCTAGGAGAGTCGAATGACAAGAAGATCGAAGCGAATGCGCTATTCTCCTCAGCTAAATACGAGAATGCCATCACTAAATACGAAGAAGCTGCTTCGGTTTGCCCATACTACCTGGATTACGAGCTTGCCGTTTTAAAGTCCAACATTGCCGCGTGCCATTTGAAACTAGAACAGTGGAAAGAAGCCATCAAGGCGGCTACTGACTCCATCGATGGGTTGGACCGTCTAGAGAAAGCAGAGGCTGTGCAGAAAGAGAGTGAAGAAAAACAACAAAAGAAAGAAGCTGAAGAGGATGGGGTTGAAGAGGAAATTGTCAGTTCTGGAGCGCAGAAGAGCGCTCCTGCTGCAAAGGAAGAGACCTCCGCCGAGATTGCGAGGCGAAAACATCATGAGGATATCCTCAGAATCAGGGCGAAAGCTCTAATGAGACGAGCCAGAGCAAGAAGCGAACTTGGAGGTTGGTCGAATCTGACTGGTGCTGAGGAGGACTACAAGGTCTTGTCGACGATGACAAATCTCAACCCTGCAGATCGGAAGATTGCTCAGGCACAATTACTACTTCTTCCCCCAAGAACCAAGGCAGCACAGGAGAAGGAGATGTCGGAGATGTGGGGAAAGTTGAAGGATGTGAGTGAACATTTCAGTTCTCAGACAGGCCTTGGGACAAGTCTAATCACTAATCGAATGCACACAGCTTGGAAATGGAATATTAAAGCCCTTTGGCCTCAGCACGGACAATTTCAAAATGGTCAAAGACGAAAAGACTGGTGGCTACAGCATGAACTTCTCACAGAACGGCCCAGGCCAATAACCCAGGTCCCAGATTCGGCCACAAGCTGACTGCTGGTTTACGAGTCTACCGTGAAGACTTTATGTGTAAAGTTGTTTCTTATCTCAGAGCTGTCAACTGGTGACGTTGAGCGAATATACCCCCTTGCATGCATGTTGTGCTTAGTTATTCCCCTACTTCCTGTCTCGCCGCAGTTCTTCTCTCGCACTGAAGTAAACGATGTTATTTTTCCATACGGAACCAACATCATCTTATACAGTTCAAACTCCTCGTTTCTAAAAACTATGCTATGGACGGATTTATCTCGATATGTTTGTATAACCGGGTTCATCTTTCGTTCCCCTCAAATATAATTCAGCGCCAGCTTAAAGGTGAAGTCAAAATAAAGGCTCAATGCTACTACTGTTGTGACCTACATCAACTATCCACCATGCTGAATTAACTCCTCCATAAACATAGTACGTCATCGGCGTTAAATTAATGTAAGACATGAGGCCGGTGAGAGGCGTCGGTGTGCTACCTAGATAGCATGGCTAGGCTTGGTTGACTTGGGGTTTGCTTTTTCTATAACTTGATGTCTCGGGTAGTTACCTATACCAGATCGTCGGGACTCGCATTACAAATGTAGGGTTAATAAATCTACCGTCCCAATTCGCCATGTTGCATCAATCTAACCTATCATAGATCCACTGTACGATATCACTATCTCTCGTAGCTGATAAATCAATGGCCTATCAATTACCCATTTACGTTATCTTGTAAGAGGTAACTGCTATATATATTGTGATTGAGATGGGAAGGATGTACTGCCGACTCTTCACATAATTAGGATCGCCTAGTTCTAACCCGGTCTGAATCCAACCAACTTAAGAGATCATATTCAAACTCTAGCTAGTATGGCTCCTGCCACAGTCACAATCGCCAATGGAGCAAATTGGCAGGATGTAGCAGCCGATCGGCAACGACATAGAGACGCGACGATTGCGGAGGTCCAGCCCCCGGTACCGGAACTTCACCCGGAAGAGATATCTCTGAACACCACGACAGTTCCGAGTAAACTACTTACGGAGGAAGAGATCAAAATCACCAACACAGATGTCGAGGACCTGGTCAAAAAGATAGCTACTGGTGAATGGAGCTCAACACAAGTCACCAACGCTTTCTTGCGCCGGGCCGGCCTCGCCCAGAAACTTACGAATTGCATCACAGAGTTATTGCCTAGTAGAGCCTTGGATAGAGCGGCTGAGCTCGACCAGTACCTGGCTACTAATAAGAAACCCATTGGTCCGCTACATGGAATCCCGATTAGCGTCAAGGAACATAACGGCCTGAAAGGTGAAGACGTGAACGCGGGTTATGTGAGTTGGGTTGGAAAGATCTCTGAGGAAGATGTTTTGATCGTCCAATACCTTTGGGAAGCCGGTGCTATACCCTATGCGAGAACCACGCAACCGCAAACTCTGATGCAGATTGAGACTATCTCCAACCTGTATGGGTGAGTATTGATTACTTCAGAATTACCTAGCCGCCTATATTACATAGGGTATAGTCATAGGGGTTTAAGATCTAACCTACTAATAATCCTGTAGAACTACTGTGAACCCTCACAACACAACACTGGCCGCTGGGGGATCGTCCGGTGGGGAAGGCGCCCTCATCGCAATCCGCGGTTCGATTCTTGGAATAGGGACAGATATCGGCGGATCTATCCGGGTCCCAGCAGCAAATAATGGCATCTTTGGGTTTAAGCCCACGGCTATGCGCCTACCGAACTACGGATGGGCTGCTGCCATGGCTGGAGCAGAGGCCATCCTCGCGACTACAGGGCCATTGTCAACTAGCCTCGAGGGCTTAAGACTATTTACTAAGGCCATTCTAGATCAAAAGCCTTGGCTAAAGCAGCCGAGCCTGGTTCCTCTTGACTGGAAGGACGAGGCGGCGTATTTCCCGGATAGGAAGCTGAGAGTGGGCGTCATTTACAATGACAACGTAGTGAGGCCTCATCCTCCCATCTTGAGAGCGACAATCGAGCTCGTGGCGAAATTAAAGGAGAGCCCGAACGTTGAAGTCGTAGATTGGGAGCCGTGGAAACACGACCTTGCCTGGGAGATTATAGTATGCCTTCTCTTTCCATAATCATATTGCTAATATCATCTACTAGAACCATAACTGACAAGAGGGCATAGGCGAAACTATACTTCTCCGACGCCGGGGCAGACGTAAAAGCCGCTGTGGAAGCATCAGGGGAGCCCTGGACTCCACTGGCAAAGTTCATCCTGCACGAAAACCCTCACGTCAGGGAACACACCATCCCCACCCTCTGGGACGCCGTCTGCGAACGCGATGACTATCGCACCAAGTACGCTCATCTGTGGAACGAAACGGCCAAGTCGAGCCCCGACGGAAGGCCCGTGGACGTGATCTTGTGTCCCGCCGGTCCCGGCGTCGCGCCCAAGCATGGGACTAGTCGATACTGGGGCTACACATCGCAGTGGAATTTACTCGATTACCCTAGTATCATCTTTCCTACTAATGACAAGGTGGGCGAACCGGAGAGGGAGAAGCCGTTTGATTATGATCAGGACTACACGCCCTTGAGCGAGAGTGACAAGTACTTCTATGACTTGTGGAAGCAGCATGGCGCGGAAGGGTATAAGGACGCGCCAATTTCGCTGCAGCTTGTTGCAAGGAGATTTGATGACGAGAAGCTGTTTAGAGCAGCGCAGATCCTGCTTGAGGAGGCGGGCTTGCCGGCTGCGGTTCCTGCGTAAGGGGTGCCGTCGGATTAGGAAGATGGTGATCGGTAAATTGACCTGCGCTTATGGGGAAAAATAAAATAAAATAAGATAATAACAAGAAGCCAATCTCCCAGGTATCCAGGTAGGTCAGGTATTCCGGACTATTTGTCGTTTTGGGGCGCTTAGAGTTGTCTTTTCTGCTCAATTTCGTTCAGGCTCTTGGTGATCTTATAGTCATATACTTGGTAGTATGTCATCAATAGGTTGGTCTTATGTAACTGTTATTTTCTCATTCCTATATATTTACTCCAAGATGTGGAACTGACGGTATCTTCTGGCGAGTTAAAGCCGTCCACAAATAACGTATCGGAAACTAGCGGACGCGTGACTAAGTTATCATCCTGGGGAAGATGAGTATAATAGACACATCACGAAAAAGTATTGACGTTCGTTCAGGTCGACGTCGCCCCATGAGATTAGTCCAATAACCCCCCTGAGGCCTCATTAGTGACAAGCTCTAGCCCTACTATGATTCTCTTAGCTACCATGAGAAAAACCTCTTCATTACTCCCTGGTTGGAAACATCACTGGCTCTGGATCGGTATCGTCTGCGCCGCCATCTGAACTACAGTCCTCCAACACAGTAATAAGCAGCAGTAAATAGTGAACCACTAAGTGGATGGGTAGCCGAGAATCCTCGTCTGAGGAAGATTTGGTTGTCTTGGGCGAATCCCAATCGTAAATCGCTGTGAGAAGTCGCAGGGTATGCGTACATCCTGTTGCTATATGCTTCCATTGAAGGGGATGTATAGCCTGGTTCTGGCGCAAATGCCCATAGATTCCATTGGCTCTTCACCAAGCGGATAGCGTAGACTCGGAGCGGAATATGAAGACTGGTCTCGTCTCATAGCATCGCGTGCTTAAAATCTTGGGATTTTTTGAGGCTCAATAAGGTGGATATGATCAGAAGGTACTCATTTTGCCACTCGTGTTTATTAGAATTCCGATTAAGGTGAGTTACGTGTATCACCAAGGCCACTCCAACAAGTACTTCGTCAAGTCCGAGAGTAGACGTCTGTCGGTTCGGTAATGGCTATGTCACATGGATAGCATCCGCAAAGAGTGTGTACGATGACCCCAGAGGATAGTCTCAGAGATTCTTCAAGTAATGGGGCTTGAACTTCTTATTCGAGCGATCCGCCGACCGGTACTGAAACTGATCGCCGTGTATCTCAAAGGTGAAAGGCTTCCGGTCTTGAGTTGTCGCATTTTCCTTCATTTTCTCCTGCGGAGGCACATTGATACGAAACATAGTTCCCTCCTTCGGCACAGTCTTAACCTGGTTGTTCTTCGTAATTATCTCGAAAATAAATCGCGTGTCCTTAATTACGATACCCCGGATCCCGACACGGCTAGGGCACCCGCTTCGCGAGACCTCGACCTCGGCACCATGAAAGTCGGCGGCGCTCAGCTTGGCGGCTGCGCCCTGTCCGCCGCTATGCAGCTCGCAGCCAAGTATTTCACGGATATAGCCTAACCACAGCCGATTCAGCGGCTCAAACACGGCGTACTTCTGTCCGTCCTTGGGCACGTCGTAGAGGCCCAGCTTACGCCGTTGCCGCGCTGATAGAGGTTTAGGCTTCAAGGCTTTTGCGCGCTTTTGTCTCTCGGCGCGGACTTTGCGTCGGGCATCGCGCGCGTTGGACGGTGGAGGGGAAGTTGGCTTGAGAAACAAAGGTCGGTGTTGTATTTTTTCGGAGAAGATCCGATTCGTGCTGTCGGGGCTGTGGGCACGCAAAAGCAGCTCGTGGGTGAGAGACTGATTGTTGTTGGCATTCGACGCCATGTTGAGGGTGTGATCGTGGTTATGTAAAATTGAGTAGGGTGATGTATTACATCTTGGTTTGGCCGAGCGAGCATTTGGGTCGGTTCTCTTTGTTGGGCTGAAGATATCCAACGAAGTTTGAAATATGGTAGAAACGTTTTATCAAATTCAATCTTTTTTTAGGCTGCCCATGTGGCGGTTAAGCTTAGCTGGCTAGCAATGGATACCTAGGGGCTGGTTACGGTAGGTACCAGCCGCTGGGGAATTCGGTGGGGAACGTGGGGTAGACCTTTAGCGGCTTTAGTAAATTCACATGCCCCAAAGCCTCGGCGTTTTAAGGCACAAGCACCCCCTATAGCACAGCATCCAGCATCCAGTGTGGACGGGGTAAGGTTCCATCTTCACCATTCTGGCCAACGGCTAAATTACTTTGTAGCTATATGTAGCTCTAGTAAGCTTAGGTACGTTACCTACTTCAATCAGCTACGTATTCTTCTCGAGTCTTTTCTGTTGACTCGCATTGCTCCTAAAGAGGAGTCAATTATAAAAATACAAGCTGATAGATCTTAATATCTTGCTTCCAGTAGTCGAATCTTCGTCCCTCTGGCTATGCTCCTAGCATGTAATACTTATAAATTACTAAGATATCCTCGGCCGTAACGAATGCGCCAACATCCGCTTCTGTAATTATATGGTCACACGGGAAAAAAGCAACATGGCGCAAAGCGACGATCCGACGCGCGACTCGGCTCCCGATTTGCAGATATTAGGCGATCAGATTACGCTCCAGCCGAGAAGCTATGTCGAAGCGAGGCGCCATGATGGCCAGGAAGAGCCATTGATGCACAATATGGCTCGCTTCCGTTCCGAGCCTCTACAGTACGCTACTGAAGTTCACATTCTGCATCACTTTATATCAAGACTAATTGGTAACCTCCCCTATCTAGGTTCCTCCGTGAAGTCTCCCTATACGTCTCCGGTACAGGATGGCGAGCTTACGATAATGTCATCGGCCAGCCCATTTTCTATTCTGGCTTCTCCGAACAAATGAAGAACGCCGTCGTATCTGCACCCCTTTTACAGGCTCGAATATCACAACTGGCCGACAGGCGATTGGAAATCGAAGAAAAGGAAGGGTGGCTTAGAAAAGATGACAAGGATTATGTTACTAAAAAGGCCCAACGGCGGGTTGTTATAGAGTCGAGTATTCAAGAGGTCGCGGAGAAAATGACGAACGATATGATTTGCAAATTTGAGAGCAAGACATTTATCAGAGGTGCATACTATTTGGTTACACAACTGCTCACAAGAGCGTACCATCAAGGTGGGAACTCTCATATTGTATGCTTCATGCGAGACCGCTAACGTAGGTACCTAATGTATGCAGGGATACACGTGTCGAGCGAGGAAGTGTTAAGATTGAGAAAGGTGGCTGAAGTAGCAGAGAAGAAGAAGCAGAGCATCATCTTTTTGCCTTCCCATCGGTCCCATGTTGATTACGTTTCCATGCAATTAATCTGCTACAGGCTGGGGTTGGCATTGCCAGTTGTTGTTGCGGGAGATAATTTGAATTTTCCAGTTGTTGGGAGCTTTTTACAGCATGCAGGTAAGTATATACCACCGCTCCTAGTTGATTGCCGACTCACTTACCGTCAAAGGCGCAATGTGGATTAGACGGTCATTCGGGAACGACACCTTATACACAACCCTTGTACAAGCCTACATAGATACCCTACTCCAAGGAGGATATAATTTCGAGTGTTTCATCGAGGGCGGCCGCTCAAGAACAGGAAAGTTGCTTTCACCCAAGTTTGGTATTCTGAGCTTTATACTTGACAGCTTGCTATCTGGTCGAGTTGAGGACGCAGTCATATGTCCAGTGAGCTGTCAATACGATAAGGTTATTGAGACCGAGGGCTACGTCACAGAACTTTTAGGTGTTCCCAAAAAGAAAGAGAATTTGGCCGATTTTCTGAGCGGCGGGTCATCCGTCTTGTCGTTGCGATTGGGAAGGGTAGACGTCCGTTTCCATGAGCCTTGGAGCTTACGCAAATATGTCGACGAGCAGTTGACAAAGCTTAGCCCGTCACCTGGGACACTGAAGTTAGATATCAAGACCCCAGAGAATGCCGCGATCAAGCAAAAGCTACTACGAACTATGGGTTACAAGGTCCTATCAGACATAAATAATGTGTCCGTGGTGATGCCGACCGCTTTGATCGGTACCGTATTGCTTACCCTAAGAGGCCGAGGGGTGGGAAAGTCGGAACTGATGCGACGAATCGAATGGCTGATTGCTCGTGTGGGAGCAAAAGGCGGCCGTGTTGCTCACTTCGGAAATGCCCCCTTATCCGATGTCGTGGAGCGGGGCCTGGATGTCCTCGGAAAGGACCTTGTTGGGGTTGTACAAGGCCTGGCGGAACCAACATATTATGCTGTAGACCGATTCCAGCTATCTTTCTACCGCAACATGACGATACACCTTTTCATCTCAGAGGCTTTAGTTAGCGCCAGCATGTACACACGTGTGAAATTAGGCGGTGGTCCGGCTCACCAGGAAATATCCTATATTGCACTACGGGAGCAAGTATTATTCCTTTCGTCTCTATTCCGTGGAGAGTTTATCTTCCCTGGCGAAGGATTGGCAGTCAACTTGGAGAAAACGTTAGTTGGATTGGAGGATGATCGTGTGCTCGACCTCAAGAGAGACGAGCAGGGCAACATACTGAGCATCGGGCTTGCAGATGAAGAGAGAGCAGCCGGCAGAGAAAACTATGACTTCTACTGCTTCCTGATTTGGCCATTCATCGAGTCCAGCTGGCTTGCCGCTGTTTCGCTAATGGGACTTACGCCTCCCCTTGAGCTGAAAGACGGTGACAGTATCTGGATTGACGTGGCGAAGGCGCAAAACACTGCACAGTTGGTAGGCTACCCATCTGATTATATGTTGAGAGGCAATTATTAAAACTAACGCACGTCACAGCTAGGCAAAACCCTCTACCATCAAGGCGACCTAAGCTATTTCGAGGCAGTCAACAAAGAAACGCTTAAGAATTCGTATCAGCGTTTCGAGGAGGAAGGCATCATTTACGTAGTCAAATCAAAGGATCCCAAGATTCCACCTCGTCTACGCCTAGCATCCGAGTGGATGCCATCTCGTGACTCGACAAAGGGTGGTGCCTTACAACCGTCGGGCAAACTATGGAATTTCATTGAGCGTATTGCATCTAGCAGGCGAGAGGGTAAAAACCGTAGGGACGGCGCAACAGTTAGCACACGAGTATTGAGACTAGTGGATACGGTAGGGGCGAAGCTATTTGAGGATGCGACTAGCCCCGAGAGCAAAGCTGAGGCCAAGCTGAATAATGAGGAAGCAGCGAAACTTAAGAGGGTTGTTAAGGAGGAGAGGAGGAGGAGGAGATTAGAGGGTAGAGCGCATTTATGATGGGTTTGACGGGTGTGACGGGTGTGATACGTGTAATAGGTGTATTACCATGATGTTTGCTCGATAGCAGCTATCACGTGTTGGTTACATAGTATCATGTTATGAGGGAATTACTATGTACGTACGTTAGCTTATACTGTACATCTCGTACACAATATAGTATGTATCATATAGGGTCCAATATTTGCGATTGACTCATCATATTGGTAGCCGTAATTTCTAATACATGGAATCCTTCAATCCTCCGACTACGCGACCATGACCACGCCGTTCCATATACTAACCATACTAACTAAAACTATTAGTTATGAATATTTTAAAAGCATTAAAAATCTTCTCCGAAGACCTCGCCGAGCATATTTGCAATGTGGAACGTCGATAGACAAGCACTTTCTCATTCGTTAAAGACGGAAAGACATATTGGAGGGTAGACACCACACTACATGACAACGGGCTTGGTGCTTGAAAAAGTGGAGGGGCTGAAGTGTTAGTATACGGAACTTCCCCCGGTGTGTCGATCCAGAGACCCACAAGGCCCCCGGGTCGACGGGGATCGTGATAAGGAAGGGGGGAAAACATGCCAGGTGATGTTGGTGCGGGGAGTCGGCGGTTCTAGCCTAAGCTGGACAGAAATAGTTTAGGTCTTATGTCTTATGGTGACGGTATCGGTGATCTAGGTAAGGAGGTGCCTCTTTTTTTGAATATAACTACATACTTCATTTTACTCTTCCCCTTTTTTTTTGAACCCTTCAGTGTCGTCAAGTTACTCAATATAATTCCAAGTGAGCTCTTCATCAATCAAACCAATAGCGCGCCATTATGGCCTCGCCCGACTACCCATATTTCGCTCCACGATATGTGATGGCCTCAGTGGCCGTCTCGATAGGCGGACTACTGAATGGCTATGATACTGGGTCAATCGGTGCCATCACACATATGCCTCAATTCACTAAATCCGTAGGAGAGCTGTCGGCCAGCATGCTAGGCATCACTGTCTCGATAATCATGTTAACGGGCACCTTTCCCTCCCTGTTCGCTGGCCACTTTGCAGACAAGTACGGGCGAATAAGCGTCATCATCCCCGGCGCGCTCCTATTCGGCGTGGGCGCCCTAGTACAGGGAACATCGCACAGCATAGGACAATTTATTGCTGGCAGAGCCATCGCCGGGTTCGGTCAAGGCGTCTTTCTTAGTAATATTAGCGTGTATATCTGCGAGATCGCGCCTCTCCGATACCGAGGCACCCTAGCCGGGCTTCCACAATTCATGGCTACCGCCGGGGTCTGCGCTGGATATTTTACCTGCTACGGCACTATCAACATCGACACGGATATGGCGTGGCGTTTGCCGTATATCGTACAATGCACCTTTTCCGCTACCCTAGCCTGGGCTTGCCTTCTCCTCCCGGATTCCCCGAGATGGCTCATGTTGAAAGGAAGGCAAGCGGAGGCGCGGCGTGCTTTAGAACGTCTAGATTTCAACATGGTCGAAGCTGAGCGGGATTTTCTTACGAGTACCGACCAGACGCCCAGTCTTTCGCCGTGGCAAAGCTTTATGCTCTTGTTTGGGCGAGGTTATCGCGCCCGTACAATTTTGGCCTTGTTCATCCTCGGCATGGTTCAGCTCTCTGGCATCGATGCGATTACCTATGTAAGCTCGTCCCTTGTTTAACCCGTGCTCTTGTTGTATTTCAATACTAAAGGGTCCTAGTATGCACCCATCCTCTTTGAACAAGCCGGTCTGTCCTCGAATAATGTATCCTTCTTAGCTTCAGGTCTCTCATCTATATTGATGTTCGCTATTACCATTCCCGCTTTCTTGTTAGCTGATAAGTGGGGAAGACGCACCTCTGCTATCAGCGGCGGCCTCATGCTAGCTGGTTGCATGTTCTTAATGGGAACTCTCTATGCTGCCGGTGTTGTCCATTCTTACGGTATTGCCAGATGGTTTGTTATTATCGCTGTTTTTGTGTTTGGCCTAACGTACTGCGCGACCTGGGGCATCGTTGGTAAGACCTACGCCAGTGAAATCCAGCCGGGTCATACACGTGCTGCGGCGAATTGTGTGGCTATGGGGTTGTGCTTTGGTACAAACTTCCTCGTGGCCATCTTGACCCCAATCCTCTTAGAAGCCTCCGCCTTCGGCGCCTATTTCTTATTCGGCGGCCTAGCTCTCGGCACCGTGATCGTGCTTGCGGTCTACATGCCCGAAACCCGTGGTCGGTCTCTAGAAAATATTCAAGAGGCATTTCACAGACCTACGGCGTTCAGCAGCCTTACGCAGCTCTTGCGCCCGATGGGTTCCGGAACGAGGCGTAGAGCCCAGGCTCCTCGAGAGATAACGGCAGGCGAAGAGGTGGAGATGGAACCCCACGATGAGACCGAAGCGGTTGCGGCCAGTGCTGTCTCAGTCGATACAGTGACTAGGTCTCTGAGGTTAGATGTTTCAGTGTGATCTTATGGGCCTTTAAGAGATCATCTAAAAGCCCTCCATTCTAGAATTGTACCTATTATATCTATTGCAGACCCCCATACGAGGGACATGTACGTTATCTTGCTCGATAGTAGAGTCTCGAGATCTATAAACAAGGATATACGATGTCATTTGGGAATCTATGAGGCTCCCGGAAGAAGTTATACATTGGGGGAAAGATCAATATTACAAACTACCATAGCCTAATTATCCCCTAGTTTCTATGACGCGATCAAATCGCATCCTACTCATACGGGACTCTTCGAGACAGAGCGTAGTTGAGATCCTCTCCCAATTCATACATGCCTATTTTAACCAATTTTATCATGTTAATATTAGCTATCATCACTGAAGCAGATTCCACAGGCCCAACACAGCTCCCGCCAAGGGCATAACGACTCGAATGGCGTTTAGGTTGCCCCATCTGGTGATCAACTGTCTAGCAACATCCTGGCTCAATGATTTCCCCGTTCCTGAATTAGCTGTTATCATTATCTTGTTGATCCCGCCGATGAATAGCAGCGTGAAAGGGGCGAGCAGCAGATTTGACAGCGCCCCTACTGCGTAGCCTCTCCATTCCAAGCCGTATCCACGGTGGCGGTACGCCAAATAGAGGTAGTTCAGCGCAATGAACGCGCCCGTCGTTGGTATGTAGTACATGCCCCTACTAAATTGGATATGCCATCCTTTTAGAAGCCCTTCGGTTGTCGTTCCACTCTGTAGGATTGCTGGTATTGCACAGATCGACAGCGCCCCAATGCTCCCTAGGTAAAGCGTATTCATATTAGAACCAGATGTGTTATCTTCCACGTTCCGACGCGAACATACCTGATATCCACGCTGAACCTAGAATACCCCCAGTGGCCGATAAGGTCAGAGGTGTCGACAAGAAAGGCATGTCAGCTGATGAGGATCAGTGTCGAATAGCGTTACACAGTAAGCGGGGTAGGTAGACTGATAATGGAAAGGCTTCAGATTTTATATCTGGTAGAAGAGGGGATCATATCAAGTGTTGTTTGTGTAACTGCTGAAAGCGTGGATCGAGGAAATCGAAATCGAAATCGAAATCGAAATTAAATAAATATATTCGTTATGGCCTCAATATTTCTTGCGTGGAACTCGGACAAGTGCAATTGTCCGCCTTAGCCCGAGAGCGAACACCAACTCAACCTGTTAGTTAGTAGATCAGCCCATCTTGTCTGATTCCCCATATTAACATCATCATTGTGTAATCAAGTCACAATCAAGCTGTTCTGATTGGAGCGTGAGACTTATTTATATTTATCGAGGTTGTATAGGCGTGTTTATATCTGTCATACAGAACTGCTTCTTGTGAGAGTCCCTGAGCTGACCTTAAGCTACACATTGCTTACTAAAGTGAAGCAGCACGACCTTCATGAATTATGAGCATCGGGTTCGGGAGAATCGTGCTTCTCTTCAAAGAAAGCAGAAAGGTAGGTAAGCATTCGTAATAATAAGGTGAAAAAATCGCCCTTACTAAAGATTCAACTTATATATCCATTTTCATTCTAGGGGCAATGAGTATAGTTACAGTAGACCAATACTTAGACAATTGTTACAAAAAGAAAACCGAATTCGTACCGGGGACATGTCGATAATATATACCTGCGTTATCAATATAATACAAATATGAAGGAAATATTACTGTTTCGTCAAGGTAATCCTCAAAGATGGCGAGTCGACACTGATGACTTTACCACTTGAGTCAAGGTTAAAAATCAGCTCGTCCATAGCCGCTGATCCATATATGACCGACTCAACAGAAACCCATGATCCGCACTCAGTTGAAAACATCTTATTCTCATTCCTTGGCCCGTCTGCATCTTCGAACATTGCTTTGAATGCCACACGCTTTCCACCATCGGTCGAGGGTCCCTCCAGTCCGCTTGGATACAGTCTGATGCGTGGTGTGACTGGGTAATATTGATTCTGTAGTACTGTGGCTACCCAGGCAAAGTCCGTGCCATTACTGAACCATTGAGATATGCTTAATCCGGGTAGCTTGTCGGTGGTTATAGTCATTGACGAGTTCAATCTTGTATCCGAGGAGACGTAGTACCCATTGTATAGTGCTCCCGCTTCGGAGCGAGCGGCCTCTTCCACGGCTGGAAGAAGAGGTTCGCCGATAATATCTACTTTTCTGTAAGCACTCTTACGTCGTTAAGTCATTATTATTCAAGGATACGTACCAGCAAGACCGAAAGCAGCGTTGCCAGGGAGTTCACCAGCAAGAAGAATGGATATTCCAATGTCAAAATCCGGAATTATGGCTAGGAGAGCACTGTAATCCCCAATATTCCCGGCTTTGTTGAAAGCTGTAGTCCATCTATAAGTATCTTCTAGATTAATCCTCCTAGCTCCCCAGGGCATTCCTACCATTGCTCGCGGGTCTGACGAAAAGGAAAATGGCTTGAGCCACCGCCTCGTCGTGACAGGCGTTAGCAACTTATGACTGAGGATGGCACGACCTAGATTAGATAAGTCCGATGCTGAGGCGTACATATTCCCTGTGCTTTTATTCCACGTTAACAGATGTTCTTTCCGCAGCCGTGGTGTATATCAAAAACATACGCTGCTGATTCACCAATGTCAAAAGCCCATCCTGTCTCATCATGATCTCCGGGAATTATGCCAAGCGAGTCCGCGGGCGCGCGAAGAAATGTATGGTTTAGTCCTAATGGCTTAATCACGGTATTTTCTAACAGTGTTTGAAATGTCGTTCCCGTAATTGTTTCGAGGGCATACCCACTAACAACCACAGTCAATGACAAGCTCAATTTGATTCCCATTGCAGATGTATACTCACAGGAGCTGGAATGCAACATTCGAATACGCCGGTGTCTGGAACGGGGCTAGGGACGGATAAAACTTCCCAATCCCTTGGAAGAACTCTATAGGAAGCTGTTGGTATCTAAGACTGGCTCGATGTACTATTTGAAACTTACGTGCTCTATCGCAGGTTGGATATGCACCGCACTAGAGTATCTGAAAGTCAGTGAACACATCTTCTTTATAGTCCCTATGCGCCCACGTAGTAGAAAGAATATAAATAGGGGCTCCAAGTCCACTCTATAAATAAGTAGCTTTGGACCATCACAAGCACAGAAGGGCTAATTAAGGGCAATCTAAACATACTTACCGGGGGTTTTTGTTCTGGAGCCAAAGGCGGGAATCCGAGT
This sequence comes from Hypoxylon sp. CO27-5, assembly GCA_002120305.1. Classification (NCBI taxonomy): domain Eukaryota; kingdom Fungi; phylum Ascomycota; class Sordariomycetes; order Xylariales; family Hypoxylaceae; genus Hypoxylon; species Hypoxylon sp. CO27-5. Next base: position 64,035 of record KZ112594.1, on the reverse strand, counting down.
TGTATCACTTGGCCTCTCGTTTCTTTTGACTGCGTCAATTCTCCAAGTAATGCATCTGCTATTATCAGCTACAGTCCAAGCAAAGCTTAACACCTACACTCACATTCGCGTGGGATACCTGTCAGCTGCGTTGCTAAGCCTCCGAGGGTGATATCATCCCATGCCACATAGTTCACTGGGTCTGACCGATTAGCCAATTCTTGGAGCTCAGGCACATATTTGGTGATGGGTTCGTTCCAGTATTTATCACCGGCGTTGATCAGAAACGAGTATATTGTATAAATCTTCGTCAGGCTCCCTAGTCGGAAAACAGTGTTCTCATCGACGGTTCTCACTCCAGTTGTATTCATGCTTGCAAGATTCGGCGCTGTATGTGACAGGGAGAATAGCGGTGCTGGATCGTTTGCTGAGAAAGCCTGTATGGACATGGAATAGTTCTGAGCTACTGACGTGACATTTTCGAATATATCTTTCAATGTTGCTACTGCGTTCTTGACGGCCTCGTTTTCAGAAAGACGAAGGGGCTTGGGAAAAGCCGGTCCATCGAGAGGACATACCGGCCCTGCCGTTGTTAATGCCACAATCCAGCCTAGGATGGCACCAACCTGGCTAACGAGCATTTTGAAGCACAGCGGCTCCCGATAAGATGTCAGGAGCAGTATAACTAGAAACAAAATATCGTACTTGGCGGTTTTTTTCTTTCATAAAACTAAATGAAACAAATATGTCCAAAGGCTGCCCTTAAAGCTTATAGGCAATGTCCGGCGCCATGGGAATGTCCAGGGTCACCTCCAGATCGTCGGAATGATATATTGACGCGGCATACAGGGTCCTGCTAGCCAATGGTACAATAGGTTCATGTGATGGCTAAAAGCACAGCTCCGTTCTCTTTCGATGGAACTTGGGGTCACTATGCAACCCTATTACTATCTTACCTAAACGAGTTCTAAATTTTAAAATAGAGTTATTGCACGTCCAATCTAGAGCTAAAGCGGGCATACTGTCGTCTGTCTTGTTACTAACCGTCTCGAGTGCGGAATTAGCACTGCGACGTCGGGGAACAACACAGAAAACTAAATGCTATCAAAGGCATAAAGAAGCTTGAGCACCTTCTCATCGGGGACATCCACAAACCCAGTAGAGTTCGATAATCATTACCCCCCTTGTGGCAGCAGGGCGTTGTTGAAGAAGCCCATCGGGTCGCATCCAACCAATTATCACTCAGCCTAATGATATAATACATTTTGAAGGTGGCAGTACTATGTGTAATTGAAGCCAGTTCTTTCAGGCCTTGACTAAATAATGCATAGCTGCCTCAAAGCACCTCGACATTAGGATGTCCCAAGCTTCAGCTTACTACTTACGACCCCTGGTTTTCCACGGGTAAAATCATACGTGTAACACTGCTACAGCCATGGTGACAATCTCACGCCTTGGCATCTAGATTGTAACATAACCTTGTTTGGTGCCCACCGGCGGAAGTAGATGCGGTCCTTCCTGAATAAGTTACCCCCCGTGAAATGCTAGCATAAATGTAATCTAGGTCGGGGGGATGCAGACGATCTCTAAACCTTGGTTGAAATTATTCAATTATTTCGTAATCATGGGCGGGTATAGTTATATGGATAACACTTTTCACTATCAACACAGTATTCTAGGGCAATGGTATTATCCAACCTTCTCAGAATGTCAGACACTGGGGGTCGGCATACGACTCTATAGTTCGGTCAAATCTTACCACAGAGATAAATCAAATGGGAGATACTATTTGATTTTTAAGCAATATATTCTCTTCTACAAGCTTCAAGCCATCATCGGAGACCAGTATTAGGGATCCCAAAATATGCCTTTTCAATACTCAAATCTACGAATGATGATCAGTCTTTAAGTCAAACCAGAATCTTACGCAAGTTTCTTCTCATTTCTAAGATGGCTCATAGGATCCTAGACTGAGAAGTAACTTTACAAGTTCAATTAGTCTTAAGTATCGCACCACATATTACTAAACGTCCAGCCAGGTCAAGGCTACCGAGCCTCTAAATTCTGGTTACTTGTGACTATAAAATTACGATTGACTGAACCACAGACTTTCTAGAACACCCATATCCGTCGATAAATGAAAAGACATTACAAAATCCATACCTAACAAAGCCTAAACAATGTCATATTTTAGAAGTCGGAGCTGCTTGTGTGCAAGTGTAACATAAGTAGTGGTGGAGGCGTCCCACGCCATACTACATGATTGCCCAATGAAGACACTAATGGATAAGTGCCCATATAAATATTTTATCTTGACTAACAAACCAAATGGTTTCTCTTCATATAGTTACGTATGTGGCCCTTAGAAAGCTTGGACAACTGCCGCGAAGCATTACGCAGCCTGATGTTTTCTTTAATGTATTCACATGTCCCTTCGGAAGTAGGCATGAACAAGGCAGGTAGTTTTAATAACTTTGAATTTCGTGCAACATTTCTACCATTGATAGCTATGTACCTAGGTATACATAATCTGATAGTCAGAGGCAAATATTCGACTGAGCAACTATTGAAATGGATAACGAAAAGTCCTAACAAGCTTATAGACGAGACGTGGAAAGGATAGCAGGGTAGATATGTCACGAGATCAGCTGGGAATTACATATGACTGCACGACTCGGATGGCTGATGATGATTGTTGGAGATTTGGGTCCATGTGACTTGGGCTACACAAGTTTAATGAGATGGTTTGTCTGGTGTATCCTATTCAGGAAGGCAATTAAAATGAACGAGACACCTCCTCGCGTGTTATTCTACCTCATGGTGTTGTCACTTTACAGCAGGAGTATAGATCACATTATCACATGTGAATACCTGTCCTTTTGAGAACTGGCATATTGTACCTAGATAAAATACCTACCTACGTAGATAAGCGATCAGAGACGAGACCCATATGTTCCATGCCCCCTTTTTAAAAAAAGAAATTAATACCAGAAAGTTATATTAGTCTATTACAACAACTTAAAGAACACGGGAACCATGTATCTGAAATCTAACTCTGTGATGTTGCTTGCCGTTGTGAGCGTAGCGACGGCGATCCAGATACCGGGTCTCAACGGGACTTTTATCGAGCGCCAAGTCCAGAATGCAAACGGCAGCGCTATTAATGTTTACCTTCGCGATTCATACAACCCCTCTGGTCGTAGCGTAGGAAAGCGTTTCTATAAGACCTATCACAACGATACGAGAAAGTACGAGATTTGCTTCGAGACCAACTTCGTCAAAACCACTACACTAGACTCGGCTCTTACCAGCGATTGTGCAGCTATCATGACGGAGCTCAAGACGACACCTGGCTACTTCGAAACGGGTGACTACACTGGCAACGGGTACAATTATCTCGCTCTGTGTGGGACGTGCGCTTTTGGCGTGTATCGTCTTGACGGCTTAAGCTCATCGGTTGATATTGGTAGTAAGGATGTAGTGGACAATATTAATTCCGCTTTAATTAGGTTCGTTCATTTTAATATATATTTACATATATATATATGATTGTATTATGGGTTATAAACTTATACAAAGTAATAGATTTCCCATTGAAGGCCATGTTGGTGCCACAGGAAATTTCACCTGCGACTCGGCCCCTATTAACTGGGCCATATTGAGAACAATTTGACGGTTCGTTAGTCAAGTCCGACATGTGCTATTAGAGACATGTGAGAATACTAGGTAGGTAGGCATCGTCGAAGCTTTATCCTTTCTACATTTAGTATCTCAATGAATAGATAATTAATGAGCTGAAAGTAGATGCATAGCGGTCTCGAGTTTTGATACATATTCTTTAATTACACCACGACGACCGCCTGATATAATGTTCAAGGAGGTTTAAGTTTGAAGTCAACTTTCTGTGTTAACATGGAGAATTAATATACATTTGTGTGTTTGATAAGTCTTTTTTGGTTGATTCGGGTTAAACTGCTTCACTATACTGGGTGTAGCCTCTAGAATTTGGTTGAATTACCCCTGAAATGACATGCGGGTCTAGCTTCATAATGTTGCTCCTATCCATGCAAGCATTTCTGCAGACGACCGTTTTAATGGTACTTCGAATCTAAGTAAGACATCCACGACGTTAAACTAATTTGAGTATATATAATATTAAGGCCCCTTGAAAAAGGTTCTACGATTATCGCTGGTATATTGGACTCACTAGGTAAGTTTTCGTACCAATCCCATGGTGAGGCACTCCGTTAGTAGCGAACGAATTTGACACATGAATACTCATCAACTGTAGTGTAAACATAAAACAAGGATACGTTTATAAGCATTTGGCAAGAGGGAATACCTATTGTGTTGTCTAGATCCTTATGCGATGTTGCTATTGAACAGACTGCTGCGTGAAGTGGCGCTTCAATGTGGCCTCCATAGCACGCCTTACATCGAGGTAACGGCAGAACTCTTCACGGACAGGCGTACTCCCCAGTTAGACTATGTGACCGGCTCATTTGACAATACTCAATATCTGAAACCACAGACAGACGTATGCACAATATTCCCTTCTTTGATTACCACTTAGCCTCCTTGCGGCTCTGGAATCCCTTCAATATACCAACAATCTTCTCGAGTGCAGCCAAGTAGGTTCTTAGTTCGGCGGCGACCTTGTCTTGATCATCACCCAGCTTGGGGTAGAAGTCTTTGCGGTACGGGCAGGCACTCATGGCGGCAGAGAAAACGGGCTTGATAAGGATGCCGTGGTGGGGCTTGAGGGTCGACCCGTATGCATTTCTGAAGGAGGCGGAGAGTTCTTCGGATTCCTGAGCCAAGTTCTGGCTCAACGCGATACAAGTAAATTCCAATCCTCTGCGCGGCCAAGCCAATTAGTCGATTATCATCTTGTGAGGGTGATTTAGGGGTTATCATACCGGGTCAGCCATAACAGCCCCTCAGTGGCGGTGTGCTTTTTTGTCTTCAGTTCGTTGATAACGAGAGCTTGAAGGGTTTCGGATTCGGCAGGGGCGGCGAGCTGGCGTTCACGGAGTTTCTTGGAGGGATCAGCGCCTTTTCTGGGGATAGCAATTACTCACTCTAAACTTACCTTGACGTTGCCTAACATATCGGATTTGACGGGCGAGAAAGCAACGGATCCAAGGACATCTATGTGGAGTGGGTGGTGAGCAGCTAGTTTCACTAATACTAAAATCATAAAATACATGGACGCACCGAACATGGTAGTTAAAGACTCAGCGGCATCAAGAAACTCGGTAGTAGAAATGGCATTGTCGTTGTCGGCGTCGATGGGCACATCGACAAAGGACTTCTTGAAAGTCTGGAGTAAAGTACCGCCAGGAGGAAAAGCGGGAGTAGACATGGTCGTTGGATGTTTGAAGAACAGCTAGAAAAGAGTGATTGATGTCTTAAAAGACGAGTAGGTAAACGAAGAAGAGTAGGGATGCACACAAAACGATGCAAATGGAGATATAAATCAGATAAAGGGGGAAGGGCGGTCAATCATGCAGAGCTAAGTGGATAGGGGACTTCGTGATACGTGCAGAATAGCTTCAGGAGATTTTATCGTTTTGGGACCCTTGGACCTAGGTACCCAGGTACGTCCACGAATTGTTTTCAAGTTTGTGATGGGGGGTTAAAGAGGGGGAGGAGGGGGCGGGGTTATGTACCTACACGACATCTCTCAAAATCTCAAAATCACAAGAGTGGAGATCGGAGGGCGGGGAGAAAATGGTAATGTGGCTTGAGTGGCTGAAATGGTTTATGTACCTACAACCTATGACGTCGTCACTTTGCTCGTTCTCGGGCTAGTGGGCTTTATGTATTAGGTATGAATGAAATGGTTCGATGACACAATAGGCAACAACTACGTACATTACAACAGGTACTATACTGTACCGTAGTGTAGTCCCTGTACCCGTAATCAGACATGGCAAGATTGACCTGGATAGTCTGGGATCATACTCGTATCTCTAAAGCTTGGCTTTGCTATTTGGATCATAAGCCAGATTAGGGCTGAGCGACCTACGTACCAACCATGCTCATTACCTGCCAAAGCTCTCAAAAATGGACAAAATGGATGCGAGAAAGGACCGCTATCATCTACAAATGTGTGCCGCATTGCCGTTCTTACACATACGATCTTGATATAATTTGAACCCATTACATTCCTTGCCGACTATATTCCTAGAAACGGAGAACCTGCTTATTACCATACATGTCTATCTTAGCTAAGATAGAGCTCGGTTACCTCCTTACATGGTCTTACCTGTTTCGAAGACATTACCAGCCACTTATGACGACGTTTTCTTTCATATAATTTCATGCTTTTCTCGTACATCCACATACAATAACCTGTCTATATTCCACCAACCTAGAGTCTCATCATTAGTTCTATTAGATGATTTGGTATATCTAAGCTACCTTAGCATCTCCTCCCAGTCTCCACAGGCGTCATCAGCGCATAGTTGTACTGTGTAGGTAGTTAAATCAGCTTCCCAACCGCATTTTTCTTTAAGCGTACTCGACGTCATCCTTCCTTACTCAACCTATTCATTCCCCATTGCCAATGAGATTGTATGACGATCCGCAATGGCCGGTTCTCATGAACACAATGGAGAGCGGTCCGACCTCAGCAACATATTGAAAAATCCCTTCCATGAATTGAAGGAGAAGCTTAGGGACACGCATCTACACGATGAATTGCATGGTGCTAAAGTCAACCTTATTCATAAAAAGTACGCCAGATGTTTATCAGTGGGAACCCCTTAAGTCGAGTATGCTAACCTGACTTCAGACACAAGCTTGGAAAACTTGCGAACCTCGTACGTCTACGTATAATTGCTACACTGCAACCACAAACATTGTCGCTTACAAATGAACCTCATTTAGTTTAACCCGGAGCACCGCCATGATGAAGAACACGAGAAGGCATGCGATGAGAAACGTAATAAAATTTCCCAACAGCACCGTTTCAACTCATACTTTCCCGAACGTGACGGTAATCTCATCAAGTGGTACGTAGATGGAAGGGATTACTTCTGGGTAAGTGTACCTTTGAATTATTCCGATTTTTCAGTATACAAGCTCATCCGTTACGGTAGGCAGTTTCCGTAGCCCTCGAGAAGGCAAAGGAGACCATCTACATTGCGGATTGGTGGCTTTCTCCCGAGTTATTCATGCGGAGACCTCCATATTACAACCAGGAGTGGCGCTTGGACAAAATCTTAAAGCGCCGCGCCGAGGCTGGTGTCAAGATATTTGTCATTGTTTATCGTGAAGTTGAAGCCGCATTAACTTGCAACTCTGAACATACCAAACATGCGCTGCAAAGCCTATGCCCTAAAGGCTCTCCGGGATACGGGAACATCACAGTAATGCGGCATCCTGACCACAATTTCCTTGAGAATGCTGCGGACATGACTTTCTATTGGGCCCATCACGAGAAGTTCATTGTCATTGACTACGAGATGGCCTTCATCGGGGGCCTAGATCTTTGTTTCGGCCGCTGGGATAATCACCAGCATATCCTTTCCGATGTCCATCCCGAAGGGGTTGCCAACGAAGTCTGGCCAGGACAGGACTTCAATAATAACCGTGTCATGGATTTTAAGAATGTCCAGGATTGGAAGCAGAATGAATTGAGCAAGGCCGATTACGGACGGATGCCGTGGCATGATGTGGCCATGGGAGTGATCGGGCCTTGTGTCTATGATATCGCCGAACATTTCGTTCTACGTTGGAATTTCATCAAGCGAGATAAATACAAACGCGACGAAAGGTTTGATTGGTTGGTACTCCGCGGCCGTGAGGGAGAAGATGAGGACCTTGTGGGCGTACAGCGACCGAAACATCCGGTTGGGGCTTACGTGGTTCACCCTTTGACGCCCATGGAAACCAAGCATCTTGAGAATCGAGGAACTATCCGCGCCCAGATCGTCCGCAGCAGCGCTGACTGGTCTAGCGGTATACTGACAGACCACACCATTCAAAACGCATATTCGGAGATCATCCGTAGCGCCCAGCATTATGTTTACATCGAGAATCAATTCTTCATTACTGCAACAGGCGATCAGCAATCTCCCATTCACAACACGATCGGGAGAGCAATTGTAGATGCTTGTGTAAGAGCTGGTAAGGAAGGGAGGAAGTTCAGAGTCATCATTATAATTCCTGCCATCCCCGGATTCGCCGGCGACCTTCGCGATGATGCGGCGACTGGAACTCGTGCCATTATGGACTATCAGTATAAATCGATATGTCGGGGTGAACATTCTATTTTTGAACAGATTCGCGCGCAGGGCGTCAACCCTGAGGATCATATTTTCATTTTCAACCTACGCTCTTACGATCGTCTGAATAAGACACCAGCAATCAAGCACCAGGAAGAGGTGTCTGGCGTAAAATATCATGAAGTTCAGCGCGCCGAAGCGGAGGAGATTATGGGCGAAGGGATCCATGGTTCCGCAGATGTTGAAGGTGAACGTGACGAGCATATGGGCAAGAAAGAAGACCAGAGAGAGAATGAAGAAAACACAAAGAGCCATGAAGCCAAGCGCCGCTTCGAAGAGGCAGGGCAGGGCGGTCAGGAAACCAAGTCAGTTTCTAGTGTGGCTCATCATGCCATGGCTGATACGGGTAAGCTTTCGGATGAGCTTTGGGAGGGTGACCCCAAAGAAGAAGTTGATAATTGGATCCAAGAGGAGTTATATGTCCATGCTAAACTCCTCATCGTGGATGATCGCATTGTGATCTGCGGCTCGAGCAACTTGAACGACCGCAGCCAGTTAGGTAATCATGACAGCGAGTTGGCAATCGTCATGGAGGATACCGATAAAATCCGGAGTGTCATGGACGGGCAGCCATTCGAGGCAGGAAGGCATGCAGCTACCCTGCGGCGATATCTCTGGCGCGAACATCTGGGTCTGCTGCCACCACAACCGCATGATGCGAGCAACGACCCAAACGCTCAACCGCCCGGAGAGGATTCTCCCAATGACATATGGGATAGAGATGATAGCTATAAGTTTGTCGAAGACCCCATGAGCAACGATCTGTGGAATATGTGGACTACTAATGCGACAACGAACACGGAGATATTCCGGCATCTGTTCCACGCGGACCCTGATGACCACGGTAAGCACCAACCTATTTCCAACTTGCTGAGGAAGCCGATTGAGAGTTATGCGTCTAACCCGGAGACAGTGAAAACATTTGGCGATTACAACACATTCTTGCCGCCTAAGGAGGTAAAGGCGGGCCATATCTTTGATAGATTCCTGCCTCCTGAGGACATTCGCAGGAAACTTGACCAGATCAAGGGACACCTTGTGTGGATGCCATTAGACTATTTGAAGGATGCTAATATGGCTGAAACAGGGCTGCAGGTCAATTCTTGGACGGAAAGTGTATATACTTAAAGTAGCTTCGTTTTCAAAGGACCGAGGATATGCATAGGGCGATGGGCAGGGACAAGTGCGTGGCGTTCGGAACGGGTTCCGGTGTGGTGAGATGAGATGGCTGAGTTTTAATGCTAAATTTAACATAACTGTCCAGAACTTGACAACCATCATGATTGAATCACTTGGCGCGAGTCCTTGGTTTCGTGAACCATGTGAGAACCCGTGCGTACTAAATATCCGTTGATCTTATCATGACCAAAAGCATTTAGTGGTTGAGGTCGTTTAAGAGTCATAAATCAATACCTAATATGCGACCCGCGTAGATACCTACCTCTAAGGTTAGTTGTCCTAAATATTAATATTGGGCAAGTATGCCGAGCAACATAAACATATGTAGGGAGGGATTCTATTTAGGGTGCTTACAGTGCAAGGTAGTGGAACTCTAGCCCCTGTTTATGTGTCCCCCTTGTTCCATGGTCCTGGCCCCCAGTGTCCGTATAGACTGTAGGTCCGCCCCAAAGTGCCGGGTCATAAAACACGGAAGCACCAAAATCAAAATTTAGAATCACACTTTTTGTCTGCTCAAATCCATAACTAGAAGGTAGCCGAGTTACGCGATACGTCGTATCTACAGCGTCCCTTCGTAGGACTACTCTCAATTACAGGGCGTCGTGATATAATATGCAGTCTACTGGAACCGGTTATGTTGTAGTAGGAATCGAGCTATTCTTGTTCCTTCGCCTTCACTATGGCACTGCACCATAATCATGGCCCGCGGCCTGGTCGTCAGCCAAGCACCCGCTTTCATCCTTCGCCTGAAGCTCCCGAACGTCTTTTTTTTTTTCATTGCTGCATCCTTCGAGGGAACCATATAATATTACTAATTCATGTTCTTCTTCAAGGTAAAGTTACGCAAGTCTTGATGTTTCAATTTCTTTATAACACGCTGTTTGCGAGTTCGATTCGTGCTGGGAGATCGAGTACCAATCGGCTTTATTCAACCAGGCGCCGCGCCGTCGCATTCACAGAACTAAATAGTATCATCAAACATCGCAGCGAATACTGTCGTAGCGCTGATACCAGACACGGCCTCCAGTACACCATTTAGTCCTACAATGGGTTTCGGCCTCCCTGTCGAGGCGCAAGTAGGGATCGCCGTTGGAGCCTCCGCATGTGCTCTCGCGTTAGGAGCATTGGCCTTACTTGCATGGCGAGAATTTAAGCAAAGGAGGGCGAAGACGAGTAACCACTACGTCGGCATGCCACCAGCGCAATATCCCGGTTATCAATTCCAACGAGGGTACACCCAAAACGGAGATTGTTCGGCATACTCACATTCCTCCTTGAAGACCAAGACTAGCGTCACAAAGAGCAACTCGTCGAGATCTCACGCGGAGAGGGCACCTGCATCTGTACCGCAAGAGCTTCCTGCCGCAGAACCCGCAGCTGCTGAGTTGCCTGCGCACTAGTATTGGCATCCGAAAGAATTAATAGACGAACGATTGTTTATACGTATACCACAGGTACCTGATACACTGACCTAGATCGAAATTACAAGGTCGAAAAAGGACTCGCTAGCTCGGTCTCGTCTGCCTCAGGTATAAGAAGAAAACGTTGGCGTTAGACATTAGGGAGTAATGAGTGGATGTAACTCTTGAGAGCTACGCATGACCATAGCAACGACCCACTGGAAGGAAAGCCGCTAGTTGTCAGCGGGCGACGGCCGAGGAGGCGGGATCTTAGATGGATCTCGGACCTTGCTGTCACGGAGACATTGCACCGCTCCTTTCCAAAAACATATCTACTTCTCCGTAAAGTACGTCTTCGGTGATTGGTAGTTGGCTGATACCACCGGTTGAATTAAGAGTGTTCCCTGGTGTCCACTGGCCCCGGAGCGGACCAATTGGGAACAATACGACTCCTTGTCTCGGTCTATAATCTTGCGAAAATCGGCAATTTTTCCATGGCGGGAACCAGTAGCGATGTAACTTCTCCAGAGATTAACAGGAGTTCTAGCCACATCAAACGTTATTCCTGATATTGGATGTACAGTCTTAAGTCAAGATGAATATATATAGGCGATGGACTTGGCCCTTTTTAAATAGAGTTAAGACAATAAATTACCAAGATAGGACGTCTGTTGAATACCGAGTAATCAATCGTATTTGTCGACGTGCTAGCCTTAGTCATGTTACGTTTAGTATTCTGGATTATGGCCTTCGCCAGCTTGGCCATAGGACATCCTGTAGCAGATTGCTCCTCAAAACCCGCAGCATTTTTCCTCGCAGGCGATTCCACAACGGCCGTGAACGGAGGTTGGGGAGATGGTCTCCTAGCTCCGCTCAAAAGTCCAGCCTGGGGTGTCAACATCGGGAAGAGCGGCGCTACAACCGCGTCCTACTCCGCCGGAGGGTACTGGGCTAATGTAACGAAACATCTGCGCGATAACGTAGCCAAATACGACAGCTACGTCACTATAAGTGTAAGGCAAGGCCCAGATAAGACACGAGGCAAAGAGCCATAATTCCCATTCAATTGGACTCAATGCCTAAGACTAGACCAAATAATTGAACTAACGCATGTGTTCGGTGGGATTTTAGTTCGGACATAACGATCAGAAATCGACCAGCGGTGTTACTTTGGAGGCATTCCAAGCTAATCTAGTTAAATTCGCTAATGAGGTTAAATCGCTGGGTGGTACACCGGTATGTATTCCTCACTGGTTTCAAGATAGAAAAGGGGGTAGGTCGTGGGCAGGAGAACATAGTTTGAAAAAGAAAAATTCGAGAAACAGGGGGGAGGCTTAGGTTGGATTAAGGGGACCAGGAGAAAATGAGTATTACTGACATATAAACAAGCTCTTAACAACTTCGCTCACTCGTCGAGTCTTCCCCTCTAACCAGGATCACAATGCTACGGACTCGCTGCACGACCAACGCCTAGCAGCCATCGCTGCGGCCAAGGCAACCGGGTCAACCGTGATCGACCTCAATGAAGCGAGCCTCAAATACATCAACGCTATTGGGAAGAAGGCGGCGCAGGAATATAACTACGGCGACGACAAGAAGGATACAACACATCTGAATAAACACGGAGAAGTCGTTTTTGGCCGTATGGTGGCGGATCTAATCATCCGTGAAAAGCCTTGTCTAGAAAAATATTTTACCCCTGACAAGAAGCTAAGCGACGCTATTTGGAATAACCAGCCTGCTTAAAGATTTAGAGGGATCCTGGGTCTTGGTATTGTTGAATTTGTAGCTACTTGACTCGTGGTAGCGATCTTATTCGTGGGTGGGTAGGTAGGAATACTCTAGATCCGTGCCATCAACTTTTAACCCCCGTGCTCTATACTGGCCACGAGATTTGATTGTTGAAATTCTGTGTAGGAGGGCATGTTCCACATCCAATCACCATCCCCTTCCTGCCATCTTCTGCTCGGGCTTCATACTGCTGACGCTGATGCCCACCATTGCCTCTCCGAGACCTTCACTGCACTCTGCTAAAACCTTGGGATCTTGGTAGTGTGTCGTAGCCTTTACGATAGCCTTTGCTCTCTTAGCCGCATCGCCGGACTTGAATATGCCGCTGCCGACGAAGACGCCGTCGCAGCCTAACTGCATCATCAAAGCAGCATCCGCCGGGGTGGCCACTCCGCCGGCGGCAAAGTTGACCACAGGTAAGCGTCCCAGCTCCGCTGTTTGCTTTAGCAGCGCGGCATCGCATTCGAATTCTCTTGCTAGAGCCCTGATAGCCAAGTCACCGCCCTCTTGAAGAGTAGCCTTCGCCCTCGCGATGTCGCGGTTTACGGTTCGCATGTGCTTCACAGCCTCAACGACGTCTCCCGTACCAGCCTCACCCTTGGTACGGATCATAGCAGCGCCCTCGGCAATTCGTCTTAGGGCCTCGGGCAAGTTTCTGCACCCGCAGACAAATGGTACCTTGAAACCGCTCTTTTCGACATGATAAACGTCGTCGGCCGGGGTGAGGACCTCGCTCTCGTCGATGTAGTCCACACCCAGGGCTTCGAGGATCTGGCATTCGACGAAGTGGCCGATGCGTGCCTTGGCCATTACGGGGATTGTTACGGCGTCTTGAATCTCCTTGATCTTAGCAGGATCCGACATGCGTGCCACGCCACCCTCTGCTCGGATATCGGCCGGTACACGCTCCAGGGCCATAACGGCGCAGGCACCGGCCTCCTCTGCGATGCGCGCTTGTGCGGCATCCGTCACGTCCATGATGACGCCTCCTTTCAGCATCTGTGCCAAGCCTGCTTTGACGATGAAGTCGGACTTGGAAGAGGTACCATTGGTAGGCGCCGAGGCGTTGGTTGCGTCGTTATTCGTCATGACTGCTGGGGTAGAGACCTATCTTCTACTTGGACGAACGAAAAGAGAGGAACAATGTCTATATCTAAACTTGAAGAGACGTAGAAGATAAGTCGTAAATAGTACAACCAAGTAATAGAGCAAAAGCCGAAGCGTTAAGAGTCATCCAAGGTACATGAAGTTCGGGATTTCATTTCCTTACTCATACCTGTAGGTGCCGTCTATACCCGTCTTTTTAGGAGGGGAATTTCCTAGGGGACCAGCAGAAAGGCCCTACCTAACCTACTAACCTAAACTTAGTTACATATTTGGCGGGGAGACATATAAAAGTCTCGATTTACCAATCAGAAGTTTAGAAAGGTAATTGAATGGAGCCTCGACCTTGCCTAAGATGGAATTAGGTTGAGTAGTTTAAAAGACCCTGCTGGGTTGTGGCATTCCGATCAATGCAAATTTTTTTTCTACATACATGTAGGTAGTCATGTAGTATGATGAGAATGCAAAAGGAGAAGGTACCGCCCCGTACTTCGGGCGGAATGACGCATACGGATCGCCGGTTTCGGGGGCTGTTCGGTACAACAAAGTACGTACAGGAAAACAGCAAGGGCGCCGCTTAATCAGTAAGTACATGAAGTTTACACCGAGGAAGATTTCCGCGGGATGCGGCGGCAATTATAGGTACGTAGTAGGAAGATATTAAAAACTACATCCAACATACATATATGTTATAGACAGAGAGGTGTATACTTGCCTACCTCGCCTTTTATACACGTTCACGATAAAGGAGAGAGGAGAGAAGAGAGAAGAGAGAAAAGGAGAGTTGTTTGCCTTAGACCTGTCCGATAAGCGTCTCCCCGGCGCATTTTCTAGTCATTAAACAGCCCGTATCGGCATATCAGGTGTTTACACCATCCTGATTCAACCTCAAGGACTCCGTCAGCTAGCGAAAAGCAAAGGCCATCGGCTTACGTTTTCCATACCTACTAAAAACTTAGAGGATTGCATAAACTAACAGATATTCGTTGGGCATGGATGTGTTGGCCGTGGGAGTCCTCGCGCTCCAAGGAGGCTTCTCGGAACACCTGAACTCTCTACGAAAAGCGGCTGCTCATATCTCGTCAACTTCATCATCAATACCAAACTTCAACTTCATCGAGGTGCGGACACCCGACCAGTTAGCCAGGTGTGACGCCCTAGTAATACCTGGAGGCGAGAGTACCACCTTGTCGCTTGTGGCCGCACAATCCGGATTATTAGGACCGTTACGAAAGTTTGTCAAGTGAGTATAATCTGCAAACATGACACCATCGAAAAGTGGCTAATTCTCATCTTTTAATGACATAAGAGACAATAAGAAACCAACGTGGGGAACATGTGCTGGCCTTATCTTCTTGTCCGAACAAGCGAGTGCCAGTAAGAGAGGCGGCCAGGAATTAATAGGGGGACTCAATGTAAAAGTCCACCGCAATCATTTTGGTAGACAGATTGAAAGCTTTGTCACGGATTTGGACTTGCCATTCCTGTCCCAAAGGGGCGGTGGGGTTCAGGCCGCTCCTTTTCCAGCCGTATTCATCCGAGCTCCCGTTGTAGATCAGATATTGACCGATGAAATTGGGTCAATCGACAGCAAGCTGGAGAGCACGACACCAGAACTTGCTGTATCAACTTCTAAGGACCGAATCGAGGCACCAAAAGGAAAGGTTGAGATCTTGGCAACTCTTCCGGGACGTCACGCTTCAAACAAGAAGGCGGCATCGGTATCAAACGCAGACCCAGATGCTCAGGTAGTATCTTCTAAAGGAGCAGGAGATATCGTGGCGCTGAGACAAGACAATGTGTTCGGAACCAGTTTCCATCCAGAGCTAACAGACGATATCCGAATTCACGTTTGGTGGTTAGAGCAAGTACTAAGGTCGTGCATTAAAGACAAAAGATTTGAGTTGGGAGAAAATGAGCAACCCTGCATCTAACGCCCGTGGACCATAGTACCTTGTAGGTATCTACTTGGTGCGATACAATAAAGCCGGAGACGCCCGAAATGCTGTATTTTTGAAATAGACCAGATAAGTCAGGATGCTCCGTAGGTACCTGTCTAAAGCGGGAAAATGTAGCGGTACTCGACGGAGGGGACATGCGCTTGGGCTTGCGGGGTACATGGAGCAAGTTGATCAAGAATGGGGGTTTATGAAAATTGGAGGAAAACGCCTTATCATGTCCACCCCCGTCGTAGGATGAATACAATCGGCTATCATATTTGTGCTGGAATCAATCCTAGGTAGATGTTAATATCTATCTATCCATATATCCATCCATCCATCCATCCATCCATCTAAACTCGATCATTCAAGTTACCTACCTACATACTGACATCAACCTAGAGAGAGCTTCGGCGAGGTAGCAAGCTGAGTCAGAAGCTACCTGCTGATACGCTCGTAACACCCGAGCAAACATTCTTCAAATATCTCTTGAGGCATCTCTCAGTTACTCTCTTGGTCAGCCCAGGTAAATAACGCCTACGCTATTTAGCCATGGGAAAGAAAAAGGTCCTTGTTGGGTGAGTCTTGAGAATAAGTAGCTTCGTGCGTGCTTGAATGATAGGACTGATATAACCTGGGGCTAGCTACGGCGTAGACATTGATGCTGTTGCTGGCTGGCTGGGTTCATACGGGGGCGAAGACAGCACTAGCGATATCAGCAGAGGTTAGGCTCATGATGCGAATATATCTACCTCACATTCATGCTCTTTCCAATCGTTGAACAGCTTAGCTAATGACGATATCCCCGCATCACTAGGAATTTGGGCTGGCACGATTGGAACTCGTCGTCTGCTAAAATTATTTGAAAAGTATAATATCAAAGCATCATGGTTTATACCAGGTCATTCGCTCGAGACTTTCCCGGAAGAATGTGCCATGGTGAGAGATGCTGGTCATGAAATCGGTCTTCACGGATATTCGCATGAAAATCCCGTCGATATGACGCTTGAACAGCAGCGAGATGTCCTCGATAAGACCTATAGACTTCTCACAGACTTCTGCGGCAAGCCTCCGAGGGGCTCCGTGGCACCTTGGTGGGAAACGAGTAAGGAAGGTACCGAGCTAATGCTTTCCTATGGCATCGAGTATGACCATTCTATGTCTCATGAAGATTGTCAGATGTATTGGCTCCGCACCGGTGACACCTGGACCAAGGTAAGTATAACAAGCTCCCAAGGTGCCTTGATATCATGTTAGCAAAACGCGCACAGTATCAACTAGGTGCTCCCATGTCATTGCTAACCTAGTTGTAGTATGTCATGTTATTTTATCTCTACGGTCACTCGATTCTAAGGAAGCTGTAGTGGTGCTTAGGTTACCACCGATTTTCATTCGGGCCGTGATTTAAAGGATTCATATGAGTATTGCTAATGTATGCCAGGATTGACTATTCGAAGAAAGCCGAGGAATGGATGAAACCTCTAGTCAAGGGACAGCCAACGGGCATGGTAGAAATCCCTGGCTCTTGGTATATCGACGACCTACCGCCCATGATGTTCATGAAGAACTCGGCGAATTCACACGGATGGGTTAACCCGAGGTCAGTAAAAATAATCTCCATGGGGTTAATTATAAGATCTAACCAGTGCCGCAGGGATGTTGAAGATATCTGGCGTGACCATTTCGATTACTTTTACCGCGAGTACGACGAGTTCATCTTCCCAATGACGATCCACCCCGATGTATCAGGACGACCACATGTTCTATTAATGCACGAGAGGTAACAAAATTTCTTTGAGCATGTGCCACCAATGTGATGCTTATCTCCACTCTAGGTTAATTGAACATATAAATACGCATGAGGGTGTTGAATGGATGACATTTGCCGAGGTGAGTATAGCTCTGATAATCTGAGCTTCAGCATTGCTAACTATCGAAGATGTGTGACTATTTCAAGAGCAAGAACAAACCCCCTGAGGATGCTATGATGCCTGCTCCTGCGGGAGAAATCCTCAAGAAGTCAAAAGAGTAGATAGATTGGCGGAGCTGGGCACTACGGCTAATTGCTTACTCGCCAGAAGTTGATAACAATATAGGAGAGATACTTAAGAGGTACCTGATGGTTATAAACAAGATACCCAAGTATCAGGAAAGCCTATATGACGCTTATTACCTTGTAACAAGATTCAATGCATATAATTTCGCATCGTAACTAACGCATAAACACATGGAGCGTATGTGAATTAAGTCGTATAACGCGGTAGCTATCTGTATCAAATCTTCTAGGAATAGACAGATACTCTACTATGGGAACTATTAAGCATATGCGGACCCCCGGAGCAATTCATCCACAACGGTACCAATCGCTAGGACTTTCTCCTCCTCAAGCTTTCTTCCAACTACCTGAACACCGACCGGCAGGCCAAGCTGGATTATCTTTCCCCTATTTTCCGTCCATAACGCAGCATTCCACTCGTCTAGTGCGTTCCTCGGCACGTAGTTCCATGGTTCGTCGCCATCAATGGAGGCTGCTTTGCCAGCTGGGATTACTAGGGCCGGGTAGTCTAAGACGTTCCACACCTTTGTATATCCTACCCATCGAGAAGAACGGTGTGGAACAGCGGTATGCGGCATAGGAGGCATTAGTACAACATCGATATGCTTGCCCGTCTTCGGTGACTTGGTTTCGTTCCATTTTCTGAGGTATGCCTGCTGAAGAGCTACTTTGCGCCGATTTATCTGCCAATATTCGTAGACGGAAATAGGTTGGCCTCTGTTAACCAACGCTTCTACGTGCGGAATAAATGGTTCGCCGCCAGCTAGAACGTCGCGACGAATGTCTTCACCGCCGTCGGCGGTATAGAAATCGTCCTAATTCAGAAAACGTCAGACACATCGAGGAGTTTCTAAGGGCGCTCAGCGGGCTTACCAGAACTTGAATACATTCTGCATGGAGGTCTGCATTCCACTCGACAATGTCATGACCAGCTGCATGAAGCTTTTCCACTAACGAGAGCAGCACTCGCTTGATTGGCGGATGCGGTCGGACTACTCCGTCATCGGTAAGCAAGCCAATAGTCAGCGGCCTCGACCTAAAGCCCTCAAAGACCTCTTGTCTCCAAGATATCGGGGCGCATCGGGCATCATGCTGCCACGGTTCCATCTGGATCAGTTCTCTTACTGCTAAGATCAAAGATGGTAGATTTCGCGCTAAGGGTCCTACTGACGAAGGAACATGTTCCTGCCCTTCAGTCGACACAGGTGCTCCATGGTACGGAAGACGCGAACTCTACGAAGTCATGTCATTGTTAGATCAGGAACTATCCGGCTGTTGAAGCAGAAGCTCTCTCACACTTGGTTTCAACCCGTACAAACCTGTTGCGTGGGCGGGCATCCGAATGCTACCACCGAGGTCAGTTCCCCAGCCAAGAAGACTGCCATGAAGGCTTAAGAGCGCCGCTTCGCCGCCTGTTGAGCCTGCTGGAGTGTATTCGTCGCAGAAAGGACTTGTTGTTAGCCCCCAAAGAGGATTTTCTGTCTCACACCACTACAATTGATTCATGGTCAGACACAACCCACGGCCTAATGCCAAAATGGGACGTTGAATCTCACCATTATGCTCTGAGGAAGATTTGTTTTAGCCAACACGACAGCGCCTAGGTTCTTAAGCATATCAACCAGAACAGCATCTTCGGTCGCTGGATTGAATGTGCGGCCGACGTATCCTAGAGTAGTGTCATAGCCCCTAATATTGAATTGGTCTTTTACAGTGACAGGAATACCGTGTAATGGCCCAATGACAATTCCATGCTTGGCTTGATACTTATCAAGCTCATGAGCCTGTGCTAAGGCATCCTGGAACAGGACCTCAGTGAGGCTACCACCATCATCAGTCAACACAACTGGAGAATGAACTCATCGGGATTCGCTGACCAGTTCGTCTATTACGCCAGATGCCTAGTCAGATCTAGTGTTTTTGAAACAACAATGCCCATATCTATCTAGGTAAGGATGGACTTTACCTGATTGTGTGCTGCAATGGCCCTACTTCAAAAATTAGTCAATTTCGAGGATGGCCACGATCGATGAGCTTCAACAAGAACAATAATGATGATGATAAATTTCTACTGAACTTGTGTATATATGCTTTTATCACAGCTTCCGAACTCAGTTCTCCAGAGGCGATGCGACCGACCAGCGTTGAAATGTCGTCGATGTCTACCACGGATAGGTCAAGTTCCCGAAACTGTTGTTTCAATCCAATTCAGCAACTTGTCCTAGGTTTTTTTTTAAAAAAAAAAAAATTGCACATTACCGTGGGTTTAATTAAAGAAAGAACGTTTTCCCACATACTTCCTCATTCGCGGCGACAGCTATTGCTTGGGATTGGGTCTCGCGCTTCAGACGGACCTTTTCCTGCCACTCGCTTGGGATTTCCTCCATCTCTCGATGGGTCCTTGTTTCATGCAGATCGGGTAGACAGACAGAAAAGGGGAGGGTGGCAATGGAGATTGATATTATGAATACTCCTAGCTTAATGCTTTATCACTGTAGGGCGGACGAGGAGATGCGCATCTGCGAACTCGGCCGCATTGGACCAGTCGGTTTCATTAGCGACGAAAGGCAGCATAAGATAGTCCCGATGGTAGGTGCTTAAGGCAAGATCTTCAGATAGCGGGTTGGATTAATCCTCAATTACCGTGCTGCAGGGCTCTCGCTTACACCACCTACCCGTACCTTGCCTATATAGTTGCGATCATCAAGTCATGCCTTATCCACCTGCTTCTATTGGGAACACCTGAGCTAAGAATGACTATAAAGTGGTGTGATATTATGACAAGGCAGCAAGGGTATATTTTGAGGAGTACATGTATGTAGGTGTAAATGGAAGTGGAAGTGGAAATGGAAATGGAATTGATGTTATAAGGAGTGGGAGTGTGGGAATGGAAAAGGGAATGGGGGTGGGAGGTGTTTTTTTGGGGGGGGGTTGTCAGACAGGTAGGTACCTAAGGTATGTACCTACTTACCCTACGTGTATGTAAGTGTACATACCTAAAGTAGGTCAATACCTACTGTTAGGTATTAGGCAGAGGATGGGGGCGGGGTACATACTTTTTCTTCTCCCTCCCCTGCTCTCTCTCTCTCTCTTTTTACCGATGGAAGGGGAATAGAAAAAGAAGAAGGGGTTAAAAAATAAAAAATAAAAAAAGCTTTTCAGGGGTCCAAGGGTCTCGAATGGGTACATGGTACATATGTAGTAGAGAGAGGACCACCAGGAGAGCAACAGGGAAGGAGATAGAGGGCTAGAACAAGTCGAAACAACCCACATCTACGCCCACACCAAGCCCACACTTTTTACACCCACTTACACGGGCTCTCCTACCTCTCAAACCCCCGACCTAGGGACCGGAGTGGTTCGAGAATGGCACCAAACCACCTGACAATGGTCTGAGCACAGTGCGAGCGTCTCAGTTAAAACTTATTTGCACCCCAAATACCGTAAGTTCAAGTAAGCTCATTCGCTCTTCTTCGTTACTTGAGCGGAACGCTGTTCGCCGGTGATACACTGTTCGATTGATGAGACTTGAAACTTGCCATCCATCATTCATCAAATCAAAGCAATCAACCGATGAAATCAATCCATCCTCCATCGGGTCAGCCGTGTCGACGAAACTACCACCATCATTACCACTACCACTACCACCACCACTGCCACCACCATCATCACCATCAACATCCCAGGAGCCTCGCTGTTACTTTCTGCTACCTAATATAAGCCACCTTGTTATTTGTTGTGTTCTGCTGAAAAAATAAATAAAAGGTTTCGGCATACTCGCATGATTTAAGAGTTTCGTCTCGGGTTTTCTATCGGCGCCATGATTGTAGATGAGATTAACGGTGTGCGACAGAACGGCGACACCAACGGCGACACCAATGGCGACCTCAATGGCCATGGCCCAGCCAAACGCCGTGAAACCAACGGATCACGACACAGCTCAGAGGTCTGCGTCGTCGGAGCTGGGCCGGCTGGCTTGATGTTGGCGTAAGTTTGCTTTTTTATTTTTTTTTTTATTATAGCGTAAAATCGTCATGTTATATTCACCGCTAGCGTCGCCATTTGCTATTTTCAAATCAATTCCTCTCCTTGCCCCCCGGATCCCCACGCTTACATCCAAAAAAACTCCATGTAGTGTTCTGTTGGCTAGGTTCGGTATCAACGTCGAGGTTATAGATGAGAGAGCCGACCAGACGCAAGCTGGCCGTGCTGATGGTCTACAACCTAAGACAATAGAGACTCTGCGTCAACTCAGACTTGCGGATGGTCTCTTACAGAGAGGCGCCAAAGTGTATGACATATGCTTCTGGGAAGCTACTGCAAACCGCCGCTTAAGGCGCCTGGGTCGTGAGATCCATTACCCAGCATTGGTTGTTGACCTTCTCGACGACTACATTCTCCTTGTGCATCAGGGGGTTGTTGAGGGTGTCTTCATAGAAGATCTTCGGAAGCGGGGTATTGAAGTGAAGAGAAGTCACCAATTTCAAACTTTCAGACAGAAAGAAGACGAGGCAGGGTTATTAGAGATTGAGAGCAAGATTACGACCACGGGGGAAAAGGAGACGACACTATCCAAATACATAGTAGGATGTAAGCCACAGCCCGAGTTTACACCTTTTTTTTTTTACCCCTCCAAAGGATACCCCTGGCTAACCCCACTAGGTGACGGCGCCCGCTCCAAGGTGCGAAATTGCATACCAGACACATATTCCGTGGGCAAGTCTCATGAATCTGTGTGGGCCGTTCTCGATGGAGAGCTCATCTCGGACTTCCCGGATCTCTGGTCCAAGACAGTAGTCTATAGTGAGGTACATGGTTCTATACTAATTGTTCCGCGGGAACGGGGCACAACTCGATTCTACGTCGAGATCAAACCGGATACTGAGACTGGCAACTTGCGGGAACTCGGACAAGAGTTCGTCATGCAGCGCGCCAAGCAGATCTTGGCACCGTACTCGGTTGAATGGCGAACCGTGGAATGGTTCGGTAATTATCAGATTGGACAGCGAATAGCAAACAAATTCGCCGATCCGCATCTGCAAGCATTCATTGCTGGAGATGCGAGTCATACTCATTCGCCCAAGGCTGCACAGGGCATGAACACGAGTATGCACGACAGTTGGAACCTCGCGTGGAAATTAAACCTTGCAACAAGAGGGTTGGCAAAGCCTGTTCTACTTGAGTCGTATGAGATGGAGCGTAGGAAGATTGCGCACGACCTTATCAACTTCGATTATGAGCACGCCAACAAGATGGCCGGTGGTGATGCCAAAGCCTTGGCTGAAAACTTCCGCACGAACGTGCGGTTTATTTCGGGCGTCGGCGTTGAGTATGACCACAACGTACTCAACCATCCTGCCAAGCGCAGTGGTGGTGAGCTAAGGCCAGGATGCCTCGTGCCACCTGCCAAAGTAACACGATATATCGATGCAAACCCGATCGACGTCCAACTCGATATCCCTATGTTGGGCCAATTCAGGGTGTACTTTTTTGTCCCCGACATCCATAACAGCATGCCGTTCCTCCAAACGTTCTGTAACGGGCTCACGAGGCAAGACTCATTGTTTAGGAAACTGAGTCAAGCCGCCGCAGCGAGTTACGTAGAAAAGCCACGTACTCCGACTGCCGAAGACGTCTACATACGTTCAGAGAGATACACAAGCGTCAGCGATCTCACGACGTTTGCCCTTATTAGTAAGCACGAGCCCCCATGTGTTGCTCTTGCGTGACAATGTGTATATTAGAAATGACTAACTTCGGTGTAGCGACTATGGACAAGGCGAGGGTCGAGATCCAGGACCTCCCACCGCTTTTCGCCCGAAGTGCATGGACATTCTACCTAGACAATGTTCCCTACCTAGACACTCGCAGACAGACATGCACGAGCAAGTGGGTAGGGACTCTACAGAAAGACGAAGTTTCTATCGTAATCTTACGGCCTGACGGCTACGTTGGATCGATCAGTAGATGGGACTCGCTTGGTGTCAATGCTGGTTCAACAGCAGCTGACTGGCTTAATTCTTATTATGATGGATTCCTCAAGGTCCCTAATAATAAATCAAAATAATACTTCGCAACGAGGACTACGGAAATTGGAAGCGGTATACATGCGTGACGACATTTATTCGGTTTCTTCATCATTACTTCGGCAAAGTTGTACGGTATAGTTTACATCTGGTAGCTCATCGGCGGGATATATGCTCTTTCAATTCACATGCCCATTTTCTTAGAGATTGCTTGCCCCTAAGATTTAGTGACCATATCTGAGCTGATTCTTAGTATTCCCATCCGGCGCGTCGATCCCATCAGGAGTATGTCCGTGTTGGTTAGCTTCGCTACGGCTAGTAGCAAGCGTTGCGGTGTCGGAATGCTTAAACGAGGCGAACCGCGCTTGCGTGTTATTATATATAACTCATAAATCATCGCTCATTATCTCATCTTAAATAAGACAGCATGTTTTCTCGACATGTCCAATATAGATTCCACATGCTCAAACACTAACATCGTCAAACTGACTTATCAGCCTCCATGGAATCAGGCCTTTTAACACAGCGACACCGGCATGAACGATTCCCCAGCGAACTTTGCTTAATACCTCCACCATGACCCAGACCAGCCCGCCAGTCCGCTTTAGCCCCTGAATTTTGGGCAATCCGTCAATTCCAACATCCAGCATTGAGTCCACTACGGAACGCATCTCCGCCTGAGCGTCCCATACCAGCTCACTATCATCATCGGGGCTTGAGCCGAGACCCCTCGTGCCGGTATGGTGAAAAGTCCATATCGTCAAGGTCGCTAAATAGAAGCACCACGGCACGTGGAACAGACCCATGGAATCAGAGTCAATGAGAGCCTGAGATGCATTCTGAAGTAACTGAGCAGCGTGCCAAGCTGCCTTTGCTGCGTCGACGGATTCCTCGGCATGGTCCGAACTTCGAACGGCGTGGCTACCAGCCCACCGTTTCACGACCTTCTCCGAGCGTATGAAATCCGACCGCTGGACCGGGCGGCCCAAAATATGACGCGCGCCCGCGAATATTTGTATGTCGAGAAATTCGGAGTGTAGCAGCACGTAGGCAGCATGATAGACTACCACATAAGCAGTCCGCCAGACCTCCAGTTCGACTTTTGCAGTCTCGGGGGCGGTGCCTTTGCTCATCTCCGCAAAAGTGAGATCCGATAGACGAAGACAGAAGTTGTCGAAGTCAACTTTCCACGCTTGATAAGCTGCTCCAAGCCGGTTCTTCCAGCGCTCGCCCTGAGAAAGGTATAGACTCGTTTGATCTCGCCGCCGCATATCCCAAAATATGGACATTAGACCGTGGAATACGATGATCCGCGAGAGACTATTCAGATTAGGGACTAGGTGCGCATTTCCAGTGATGTAGGATTTCAGCGCTAGGAGGTACATTGGCTCAGGGGCAGTGGAGAGAGAGAGGCGCGACCACTCGGCGGCTGTGGACGCCTCCCATAAGGCTTGGTTACAGGGCAGAAGGATCCTGAGTTCAAAGGCGGACATACATAGAGACTGGCAAAACAAAACTGCGTGTTGGGTATCCCACATGAAGCACAGAAGGGCTAGCCTATAAAGTTGCTTTAGTTGATTGTGTCTACCGGAAAACGAAATAATGGGGACAAACCTTTTCTTCTCTTCGGCCTCTACCCATTGTTCCCAACTATGGTCATCCATTAAATTACCTTTATCGCCGTCTTCATGAGGCCGAATCGGTCGCACCGATTGGCAATCAGATCGCCTGATGAGATTAATCAACATACCGTGGAATAGGTGGCTCATATCGTGCTGCTTTTGACCCGCCCGGCTCTTGCCAAAGCATTCTACTAACAGGATTGTTTGGAGCATCCAGAGCTCCGGCTTAGGGTTGAAATTTGCATGAGAAAATACTAAAGAATGTCGACGTTAGTAACGACGAACATAGTCAGTCACAAGAGGAGATCGTTCTTAATATAGGCTTAGCTTCTCCAGGGACACATAGCTCTGGCCCCTATATGCAAATGGCTAGAGGGCTTAGTACGTAACTAGGATCACTCACTCGCCGGGCGGATTACGTCGTGTATGCATACGGCAAGCTGATGGGCTTCTTTCTCAGAGTCTAGAATGGTGAATCAACAAGTGCTTCGTCTGAGCAGCGACTGAAGGTAGCTGCAACAAATTGCATATATAGAAAGCACATACAAGTAGCTCCCAGTAGGATCATGGACAGCAACAGCAATGATTCCTTCCGCGCTGGCTCAAAAGTGGCTTGGTGAATTAATGGGTATGCAGTATTGAACCTTGTGAAGTACAAATCACAATACGACTGTAATGATTGATGGGATAGTAGCGGATTATTAACGTCTAGAAGAGATCCATCGGGGGCTAAAGGCCTTGAGGTTTTGATAGTCTCCAATATTTGAGCGTAAGTGAAGTCATCCATGAACGGTAAATTAATCGAAAGCCGAAGCGTAGCTAGAGGCCGCTCAAATTCGGTCTCAGCAATGCTCCTAGGACCCCCAAGAAACATCTGTTTCACTGGTGGCGAGAGGCTAAGAGCGACGCCCTCTGAGACACCGGGGCCCGTCGTATTTTGAGTACTTCCACTGGAGTGCATACAATCGAGCGAAGCCATAGATGTCAAGGGACTTTCGCTTGTACTACTTTCGTACTGTCTAGTTTCTGGGGGGAGATTGGCTCGACCTAGGTCCATAGATGTAGGTTGTCGCATGCCACAAGGATACGGAGCTGAGGACGTGGCAGAGACGTACGGATTCTGCGAGATGGTATTGTCCGAAAAGCTGTCATCTAAATTAAAAAGCCAATCGTAGTTAATTTGTGTCGTATACGGCATGTTGAAGGAGCTTGCAGTATCCGGCTGGAAGACTTCGTCGTAATTAATATCAAGGTAGGGATATGCGAGACTCCGCGGCTGGGCTGCATCAGGTGGGGCCCAATATCCATTGGGACCTTGGGAGTCGAACTGGCCGGTTGAAAGTGAGTAACCGTGTAAAATATTATGGTCGTTAGTAAAAGCAGAATACGTCGGGTCGTTATCACTTGGGAGATCCGAGTTGTGAGATGAGACAGGTGGGGATATGGGACCTTCTACCGGGGAGACAAACGGCGCTCCCAGGTTTGTATTACCAAGGGACTGGTGCTCGGCGGGCTTCTTCTGGACGATGCGTCCGTCGTGGTCCTTCCACATGCGCTTTCGCGTGTTCAAAGTACCGATACCTTCGCCGCCGGCTTCCTCGTCCTTTTGTTTATGTCGGCCCATATGTCTTTCTGCACAGTCATGTCAGTCCCTCTCCGTGAGCCCAAGGCGGTGGTGATAGGTAATTAGCGTGCACAAGGTCTCACCAAGAAGGTCCTGCCGCTTAAAGTGAGCGCGACATCGGGAACAGGTTGCGTCTCCATCTGTATGGTTCTTCTGGTGACGATGAAGATGTTCAGATCGCGAGAACGATTTCCCGCAACCGTCGTGATTACAGGTGAATAATCGCTTAGTGCTGTCGCTATCCCGGACTCTGCGCTTGGCTCGCTGCATCTTGGCTAGTGTCACAATACTCAATTAATTACATATGTAGATTTCATTCACCACTTTCAGCAAGTCTCTTGTGGAGCCGCTTAGAAGATTGTCAACCCCCATTCTCACGAAGAGTTGGAGAAGGGTGGAAAAGAGAAGAGGGAGAGAAAAAAAAAAGAGGGGAAGTAGAGAGCCGCAGAGATTCATGTCGGGTTGAGCTTAATTCACTGAGAGATATTAAAGATCCAATGATTTACCGATTGAAAGTACCGTAGTCATGGATGCTCACAACATTACCTACATAGCTGTAAGGTATAAGGTATGTATACCGTAACTGAGCTGCTTCCCAATAGAGTCGGATGACCTTGTTCAATGTTCCAAGGTTGCTTCTTTCCCTCTTTGCCTCTCGCGCTTTCCCTCATCGTGCACATCCCCAACCCCACCTTTGCTATCTCTTAGAAGTTTACCTATTATTAACAACCTAGAGTGGGGTGATTATTAGTAAATTCATTCTACCGCGTTGGTTGGAGATAAGCCGGTATTCCCACATGTCACTACATACATAGTACCTATACCGCCTATATATAATGTATGTACATGTATGTAATCAATGTGCTCCGGTCAATGTGCTCCGGTTACCTCAGCTGCGTGGGAGGTACATGTACGTGTATGCATTGTGATAGTGGGTGGCCGTTATGCTCCATCCCCCCTTTAGTACCTACCTCTAAGGCATAAATCGCCAGTTTCTGTATGGGAATACGATCTCATCATCTTTAACCTAGTAACTAGTAAGATCACACAAGGCACATCATACGGTGATCCCTGGTCTCCGAGTGCCCAGACACATCAGCTTCACAAATGTCTCCTAGACCTCCTCCCAGAGTGTGGCAGAAGATTGAGAGGGATCTCTCAAGTCAACTACACGTGAGTGAGAGACTCAAACACATGCTAAGACGCCCACGGTGTTGATTCTCATTATAGGTCATAATCGTAGGTGCTGGGCTTGGTGGTCTTGGTGCAGCCATTGCTATTCTCTTGGCAGGACATAAAGTGACAGTCCTTGAGAGCGCATCTGAGATTGGCGAAATAGGGGCTGGGATTCAAGTCTTGCCTAATTCGTCCAGGATATTGATCTCTTGGGGACTTGAAGACAAAGTTACCAAGCATGCGACAATGCCTCGGTACGCCAACATGATCGGCTGGAAGGGAAACCACCTATCGAAAATGGACCTCCAAGCTTACGGTGAAGCGCTGGGTACTCCTTTCTGGGATTTCCATAGAGCTAATTTGCATCGCTGCCTGCTAGACCGGGCTATTGAGCTCGGAGCCAAGCTTCACGTCAAGTCAAGAGTCCAAACAATTAAGCATTCTAAAGACGGGTTAACGGCAACAGCCGTATTGAGCGACGGTAGATCCATGTCTGCAGACCTCATCATTGGGGCAGACGGTATCTCATCGACGTTGCGCGAGGTTCTCCTCGGCAAGCCGGACCCTCCTTTACCTACAGGAGACCTTGCGTACAGGCTGCTTATCGATGCCAAAGATATGCTGGACGATCCTGAATTACAACATTTCATCCAGGATCCCCAGGTCAACTATTGGATAGGGCCGGACGCGCATGCTGTTAACTATGTGCTTCGGGGTGGGGAATTGTTCAACATGGTCTTATTGGTCCCGGATGACATGCCTGCAGCTGCCATGACCGTGGATGGAAATGTAGAAGAGATGCAAGCCTTATACAAAGACTGGGATCCAATAATAGGAAAGATCTTGAGGCTCTGCCAATCGGTTCAGAAGTGGAAGCTCTGCATTCGCCCTACTCTAGAACAATGGTCTCACGAGTCGGGGACCTTCGCATTATTAGGAGACGCAGTCCATGCAACACTTCCATATCTTGCGAGTGAGTTTCCCCTTCAACCGACCCTATGGAGTCAGATGTAGCTACATGGAATACGTTTACGTATTGCCAGAAAGTATACATAAGGTATCCGGCTCATCAACTGATAATTCATCTTAGGTGGTTGTGGCATGGCTCTAGAAGATGGGGCTGCCCTAGGCCTCTGTCTAGCCAAACTAACAGATAAGTCTCGGGAACAAAAGCTACGCGCTCTCCAAATATACGAGAAGTCTCGAAAGGAGAGGACCGAAAGAGTAGTTAATAGAGGCAATTATCAGCAATACTTGTACCATGTCCACGATGGCGAAGTCCAAAGGGAAAGGGATGTACGATTCAAGAAGTTTGGCGAGATCGATAAACAACTGCTGAAGGACCCAGAAGCTATTACACGGCCACGGTCCGAATCCGGGGATGATCCGTTCCCCTGGAGATATTATGGCGTTGGTGGCTGGCTGCTGACATATGACCTTGAGAAAGACGTAGAACACAGATGGGAACAAGCCCGAGGACAGCAAAGAGCACGGGCGCTTCTATAATACGATATAAATATTATATGTAGGTAGGTATATATACGTAGAGGTTTCATTAGACTACAATTATTATCAGAGGCTCTGGGCCAGCTTTACACATTTCTCTAAAGCTTCATCAGTTCCAATGCTACCGAGAAAGATAGAGCGAGGACCAAGTAACAACACGGCAATTCCAACATACATGTACCTGTTCCGTATCTGTGATCTTAGACGATACGTATAGTGGGGGTAGGGTATAGAGTTGTTTAAGTGGATTCCTAAAACTTCAATGTTATTATATACCTGGTGTCGTGCATGATTCAGAGCCTACATGTATGTAGATCTCGATGCTTGATTACATGTATATCCTAAAGTGGGGGGTCTGGTACAGTACATTAGAGACTTTCTTATCGAGTTCAACCTGCCAATATCTATCCATCAGCTATATGTATGTATCATATCGATTTGGCTTTGGGCTTACATCCAATGTGTTTGCCCATGATATTGCCCATGATATTGCCCAAAAATTTTTTGATCTGGCTACAATCTTCGCCTATTTTATCCGTAATGGTCTCTCGAATTAGTTGAATATCTAGGTACATAGGCCAACAAAAAAAAAAAAAAAAAAAAAAAAGAAAGAAACTCATGGGTTTTACTACTTACCTATAATCCACTAAACGTCCTACCTCATCCAAATATTCTTGACATGGCTGCAGCTGAGATACTCCCAAAGCCACCGATGGCCAGCTCACTATCCGAGCATCAACCCATGCCAACCCCCACCGCTGCCGAAGCTCTCACTCCTCTGATACAGTCGACTTACAGGACATCCGAGCTACGTTTCTTCGTCAATGGACGCCGGGTCACCCTTTCGAACCCGAATCCTGATTGGGTACTCCTCGACTGGATCCGCGCCCAGGACAATCTGAAAGGAACTAAGCTAGGGTGTGGCGAAGGCGGGTGTGGCGCCTGTACGGTTGTTCTCCAGAAGATTGAAAAGGGAGGGCAGCTAAGACATATGGCTGTGAATGCCTGCCTCTTCCCACTGATTGGTGTCGATGGCAAGAGTCTGATTACTATCGAGGGTCTAGGCACAGTCACCCATCCGCATCCCTTACAGGAAAGGGTAGCAAAATTGCAGTAAGTAGCTACGATCTCTCGGTGCTCCCGCCTATCAATCGCCACTCTAACACCGGGCTGGCTGCAGTGGCTCTCAATGTGGGTTCTGTACTCCTGGCATAGTAATGAGTCTGTACGCGCTCGTCAGGAACTCATACAAGGACGGAAAATTTCGTCTTTCGGCATGTGATATCGAACTGCAAGGACATTTAGATGGTAATCTCTGTAGATGTGTACGTATCTGTTTCTTATGTACTCTTAACTACAGTGGGTGCTTAACTTCGCTAGACTGGCTATAAGCCAATTCTCGAGGCGGCAAAGACGTTCATCGTAGAGGACTTGAAGGGCGACTTGGTCGAGGAATCCAGTTCCTCTGCTCTAAACGTCGATGATTTTGCTGATAATATTCTGAAAGGCGCTGCAGATGGGAATGCGTGTCGACCTTCACTGAGTGGACCCTGTGGGCGTTCAGGCGGATGCTGTCGCGACGCATCAAGGTTATCATATGGGAGCAGCCTTGATAGAGCATCTTCCCAAGGATCTACCACGACCCAAGCCACTTCTGTGAATACGAATAACAGAGTCTTGCCTGACTACTTTAGGGCATATGACCCCACGGCCGAGTTGATATTCCCCCCCGCTCTCTGTAAATTTGAGCCTATACCTATTTGCTACGGAGACGAGAGAAAAATTTGGTTTAAACCTACGACCCTTCAACAATTGATTGAGCTGAAAGATGCTTGGCCTTCCGCCAAAATTGTTGGAGGTGCTACTGAAACACAAGTATGTCTTCCTTTAAAAAACTAAAAAGTAAAAAATACCTTAATAATAATAATAATAATAAATAACCATGTCCCACTCATAATGGACCCAGCTCATACGGCAGCAGATCGAAGTTCGTTTTAAGCAGTCCGAATACCGAGTATGTCTGTATGTATCGGATATCGAGGAGCTTAACGACTTCAAGAGCCCTGCAAAAGATGATGAATTCAGTACTCTTTCAAAAGTTTCCATCCCAGGAAATATGCCATTGACAAAGGTCGAAGAGTTATGTGCCATATTAGTTCAGAAGCTTGGTGTAAGAGCGAGTGCTTTTGAAGGGCTTAGGAAGCAACTTAGATATTTTGCTGGCCGTCAGATTCGTAATGTTGCGAGTTTGGCTGGTAACTTGGCAACTGCTAGCCCCATCTCAGATGCTGCTCCAATTCTACTAGCAGCAGGATCTCTAGTCAGCATCAGAACGAAGAAAGGGGGCCCCTATGACGTACCCCTGTCGGCCTTCTTCGTAAAATATCGGACGACCCAGCTGCCCGTCAACGGCGTGATTATACATATCAGCATACCGCTACCATCACCAGGGTCGCTGGAAGTAACAAAGGCATACAAACAATCAAAGAGGAAGGATGATGATATTGCCATTGTTACTGCTGGTTTTCGAGTACGCGTTGATCCAAGAGGTACCGTCCAGGAGGCGACATTCGCATATGGTGGTATGGCACCAACTCCCACAGTCGCAACTACAGCACAGAATTCTGTTCTAGGGAAACAATGGACAAACAGTTGCACACGTGAAGAGGCCGTCACTGCTCTTTTGGTGGATTTTGACTTGCCATTTAGTGCGCCTGGAGGGATGGCACAATATAGGAAGGGTATCTAGGTTCTCGATTCTGCGTTACAACTACTAGATGCTGACAACCTCAACAGCTCTGGCAGTATCTCTTTTTTTCCGATTCTGGCACGAGAGCATTATGGAACTGAACCCAACTGAAGCCAACTACGACAATGTTCGAGAGATACATAGGGGAATATCTACCGGCACCCGTGACCACTTTACTGACTCAGGTACGAAGGTCGTAGGCAAGGATATTCCACATCTCTCGGCTCTAAAACATTGCACTGGCGAGGCAGAATACGTTGATGATATTCCGCAGCAACAGAATGAACTCCACTGTGCTCTTGTGCTCTCAACAAAGGCGCATGCGAAGATCCTCGCAGTCGACTGGAGCATTGCCCTGCGAATGCCAGGAGTAGTTGGCTATATTGACAAAGATAGTATACCGCGCGGAAGCAATTACTGGGGCCCAATCCGAGCAGATGAGCCCCTATTTGCTCTAGATGAGGTACATTCGCACGGCCAGACAATAGGTGTAGTCTACGCCGAGACAGCCTTGCAAGCCCAAGCCGCTGCTACCAAAGTGCGAGTCACATACGAGGCTTTGCCGGCCATACTCACCATCGACCAAGCAATCAAAGCACAAAGTTTTTTCGAGCATGGAAAGCAGCTCAAGAAGGGCGCTGCCATCGAAGGACCTCTAGATGGTATATTTGCAAAGTGCGAACATATTTTCGAGGGTGCGACCAAGCTAGGTGGTCAGGAACACTTCTATCTGGAAACCAACGCTGCATTAGCTATTCCACATGTCGAGGACGGCTTAATGGAAGTCTACGCTTCCTCACAGAACTTAATGGAGAATCAGGTCTTCGTTGCTCAAGTTCTCGGCGTACCTATGAGTCGTGTGAATATGAGAGTCCGACGCCTTGGGGGTGCTTATGGTGGCAAGGAGTCAAGAAGCACGCCGATAGCCTGCTTAGTTGCCATCGCCGCCAAAAAGGAACGCCGTCCTATGAGGATGATGCTAACCCGTGATGAAGATATAGCGACTAGCGGACAGAGGCATCCAATGCAATGCAAGTGGAGAATCGGTACTGATGCTAACGGGATAATCCAATGCCTCGAGGCAGATGTTTACAACAATGCAGGATACTCAATGGATATGTCTGGAGCTGTGATGGATCGGGCTTGCACCCACTTGGACAACTGCTACAACATACCGCACGCCTGGATTCGCGGGTTTGTCTGCAAGACCAACACAGTATCAAACACTGCGTTTCGCGGTTTTGGAGGGCCGCAGGCAATGTATTTCACCGAGTCTTTCATGAGCTCAATTGCAGAACGTCTCGATATCGATGTCGACGAGTTGCGAATTAGAAATCTTTATAAGCAAGGCGACTTGACGCCTTTTTTGCAGTCAATTGACGTCGATTTCCATATTCCGACCATGCTAGAGCAACTTGGTGCCAATGCGGATTACGAGAACAGGAAAAGAGAGGTCCGACTCTTTAATTCAAATAATCGCTACAAGAAGAGAGGAATCTGCAAAATACCTACTAAATTTGGACTGAGGTAAGCTACTATACATTAATTGTAGCCAAAAGTTGCTAATTTCTCGGCCTATGTAGTTTTGCTACTGCCCTTCATCTGAACCAGGCGGGCGCGTACGTAAGAATCTACGAAGACGGGAGCATTCTTCTTCATCATGGAGGCACGGAAATGGGACAAGGCCTCTACACCAAGATGTGTCAAGTTGCAGCCGAGGAACTCGGCGTGAGTGTGGATCAAATATTCAACAAAGACTCGCAGACTGATCAAGTCGCCAACCCATCTCCTACTGCCGCGTCATCGGGTAGTGATCTCAACGGCATGGCTGTTAAGACCGCTTGCGACCAACTCAATGAACGCCTAGCCCCTTATAGGAACCAATTTGGATCGGATGCTCCAATGTCGGTGATAGCCCGTGCTGCATATAGAGACCGAGTCAACCTCGCCGCCAACGGCTTCTGGAAGATGCCACGAATAGGTTGGTCATGTTGGGGTTTGGAAGTACGTACAGAATAACTAATACGCGCGGCAGGATACCAATGGGGGAATTACAAAGACCCTCTTCCGATGTACTATTACTTCACTCAGGGTGTCGCTATCACCGAGGTCGAATTAGACGTGCTTACAGGTGATCATACTACTCTGAGGACCGATATAATGATGGTGAGTAGAAATTGGTGCCATCGCAGAAGTTTTTTAATCTAATAGCAGAGTAGGATGTTGGCCGCTCTATCAATCCATCCATTGATTATGGACAGATTGAAGGGGCCTTTGTCCAAGGACAAGGTTTGTTCACGATGGAGGAATCGCTATGGACAAGGGAAGGTGAGCTCTTCACCAGGGGCCCTGGAACATATAAGATACCAGGTAAGGCTCACCGGACGACAGCGAAAACTGATGATCTGAGCAACCCAGTTTGTACTAACGAAGGAAAAAGGCTTTTCAGATATCCCCCAGGTCTTCAACGTATCTATGTTGAGATATGATTCGAGTGGAAATGCCATAAACTGGAAGCATTTGCGCTCTATCCAGAGTAGTAAGGGTATCGGGGAGCCACCGCTTTTCCTAGGCTCCACGGTATTTTTTGCCCTTAGAGAAGCAGTCAAGGCCACAAGAGAAGTGAATGGTGTGAAAGAGCCGTTAGTCCTCAATGCCCCAGCAACCCCAGAGAAGTTGCGTTTGGCTATTAGCGATGAATTTGTCAAGCGTGCCGCTGTAATTCCAAAAGAGGGCGAGTCGAATTTTTTCGTTCGTATAGAGGATTAAGGTCAGTTGGTGACATTGATCGCTCGTCCCTATACTCATCAAAACATTATACATCCTTGAGTGTTGTCTCGCACCACAATAATCCTTAGCATAGCTTATAGGTATTTAAATCCGTGAGCACCTAAGGTGCCTTCTGGGTCTTTATAATGAAATTGTGAACTCATCGTAGAAACGTGACAGCCTCGGCTCCTAGACACGTCGTTTCTTCCTACATTACCTTACGCGTATTGAATTCCGAAGCAAGCCCGTTAAACTCTCGAATAGTGCGTGCTCGCTTCCCTGTAGCCAGCGAGCCGTAACAGTGATTTGATCTTCATCATCTTCTGAAGCCCTCAAAACCATGATAGCTATGGCGAACCCGAATGCACACTTTGCGATGTGTTGTTTGGTCTTATTCTCGACCTTATCTTCCCGGGAGCATGAAATATCGCTTTTAGTAGCCCCTTCGCCGGTCAAACCTGTGGTCTCATATCCCCTCGCCCTCTTCCTCCGATAAGAACGACTCCACACATTGCCATTGACGAAGCCGACGCCCCTAGACAACGACTCATCCCAAGCCCACGAAATCAAGTCGAGGCTCTCCATGGTGCCGCAGATAACCTTCTGCAGTTGCTCAGGGGTGGCTTGTGACATGTGCCATGTACCGATCATCGCCTCTGTGGGAGGAGGTAAAAGCTTTTTTCCAGCCGAAGGCTCGTAACCTCTACTCGCTGACAGACTCGGCCTTCGGCTCCCGAAGCTCCACCCGATAGCCCACCTGCGAGTCTTATTTCCCTGGATGAACGCAGTGACAGCATAGTTGGACACGCCGTGGCTTTTCAAAGTGTCGATGAGCACCGCTAGACTAGA
The DNA here is from genome assembly GCA_002120305.1 of Hypoxylon sp. CO27-5. NCBI lineage: Eukaryota > Fungi > Ascomycota > Sordariomycetes > Xylariales > Hypoxylaceae > Hypoxylon > Hypoxylon sp. CO27-5. The sequence continues at coordinate 27,971 of KZ112594.1, read as the reverse complement.
CTGCTTCCCAATCATAGACGTGTACCACTGCACCCTTTCTCTTAAGACTAGGGACTCGTTGATGATTCGCTGCACGAAGCCAATTTCGCCGCCATCGCATACCATCTCTATTGGTGCGCCCGTGCATGCCGTATTCGGAGGCCGGGATTTCTGTCTAGCTAAATCCATAAGTTCAGCCTCGGAGGTGTAGAAAGGAGGATTGGCCATGGCGAAATCGATAGTCCCCAGGCCAAGATCGTCTAGGGGAATAAGACAATCTGTGACAGACCGATTGACAACATGTATCCGCGACTCTAAATTGTTGAGCCGAGCGTTTTTACGTGCGTAGGCTAGGGATTTCGCATCTACGTCAGTGGCAATGAATGACCACGACGGCCGCTGGGCACAGCCCAGAAGTGGGTAGATGAGGCTGGCGCCGGTGCCTATATCTAGTCCTACCACATTCCGAGTTGGTTCGGTATATGGAGACGATGAAGAGTCAAGAAGTTCCTTAAGCCAGATAATATAGTTGTGCCTGTTGGGCACCGGGGGGCAAAGCCTATCCATAGGTAAATCGACCACCAAACCAAAATCCAGTTTGAGAAGAGTTTTGGTTAGCTGCATGACAGACTTGGGGTCGGCAAAATCGAGATAGGATCCGCATTGCAATATAGCCCCGAATTCCGGATCGCGCTGTCCAAGGATGCGGAAGTTGGACTCATCTATATAGAGCGTTTTGTAATAATCATCATTCCTAGATACCAAGGGGTGCGGGCGTTGAGTAACTGTTGTCGAAGATACACGAAGATCCGTAGCAGTAAAACATTCATTGGAGCCTCTCATGTCAGGCCCATCTCCGGCGTACTTTTGTTTCGAACCAACCTCGAAGTTGTTGTTCCGACTAGACAGATCCATCTCCTGCTTCCGTATTGGAAGAATCGACACATGCTGTTAGCAGTAATGCAGCAGTACTATGATTACGGTAATTCTCAGATCGACGCCCTGAACAGGTACGCAGCTAAGAGATATCACTGTCGCAGATGAGGGCTTGCCTGAATTACGTCTAACTGACGACGTTTGTTAATGGAACAATTCTGGCAAAAAGAATGGAAGAACGGGACAAATAGTATCGGATGTGCTCGTTAAATGCAACGCGGCTAAAGTTGGAAAGTGGGAAAGTTGAAAATGCCTACCTACATACATACATACATGTACCTACAAGGTAAAATGCACGTGGTTAATGGATTTAACTGAGGCAGCTGAGGTAATAACGCAAACACGCACTAAGCAAGCACGTGATAATCGCATCCATCTCTGGAGAAGTCTGCATCAATACGCCTCTTACTCGAAAGCTATAAACCATTGCCAGAGATGTCAATTAGCATGTCAATTAGCATGTCAATTAACGTATCAATTAACGTATCAATTAACGTATCAATTAACGTATCAATTAACGTATCAATTGAAATTCCATTTAGCTACGTCATGGAGCATGGTCAAAAACAGACAAACGGTGCAACTCGCGCAGATGCCGCATAGTAATAGTACAACTTTGCTTCTTCAAAGCCATATGCCTCCCCATTCAACTATAGCAACCAGGCAGTGATAGCCTAGGTTACAGCAATGCCTCGCAATACAACATATAGAAAACCCATGCATTAACTCTTTTTTTTTTTTTTTCTCCTCTGCATCTCCCACGGCCTTCCATGTAAGACAACGAGTACTTGTGCTAAAGAATACGCATCTCAGATGCTCCGGGGACAAAATGCTGCAGCCCTAGAGTAAAAGAGAAATCCAGGTAAGAATCAGCTACTCTCATGTTACTACAGCGAGATAGTTGGCTATGGATCATCGTGAATCATTCGACTCGTCCGGGCTTCAGCATTGCCATGATTTTATGGTGATTGATGGTCGAAACTACAATGGTGAAGGAGGAAGAAAAAGTCAATATGAACAACCTTAACAGGGCAAGGCTCTTTCTAGAGCCATCCGAGAACACCGAGTAACGCCAATCCATGGTGCTCCTATTAACATACAGTCCCGTAGAAAGACACGCCAGACGCTTACAAGTGGTGTGTGAGTAAGAGGTGAGCGTAAGCGATTCGAGATTAGAAAGAATACGAGGCTGAACGCCCGACATCTCATACACCACCTCCCATGAAGGCAGCCAGGTCGTCCAATTCCAGCAACTGACGCTCGAATGCTACGCATAGTTCGGCCGCCGTCATGTCGTTGCCCGAAGCCGGCGTGGAATCAGCTGGCTGTCCAGATGAGGACGGTGCTGGGGAATCTGCCTTCGTCTGCCCCGGAGGTGGGCTCGCAGTGGCTGGAGTTGACGCCCCAGCTGACCCTCCATTAATGGTCGTGAAGCCCGACTTTCGTGGGGGCTCGCTACCTCGGCCGTCGGCCTGCTCTTGTGCATTAGCTGATTGCGGGCGCTCGTAGTCCATACTGTCAGGGTTATCAGGTTGGCTCGCTGTATCCTCTTTGATCGATGGTATAGTAGGATCAGGCGGCGCTCTCTGGAGCGTTCTGTCACCATTGCGCAAGACCTTGTTCATGACAGACAAATGACGGTACCAGGGAACAGCCAGGATCCAGATATTCGCTCCATCCTGGAGGAAGCGCATGCCATCGCGAACGATCGATTCTGCTGTCTCGTTCACGTCACCCGGCGTCAGGCCTTTGAGGCTAAACCAAGCTACGGTGGAGCAAGCCGTGAAGCAAGAGAACAACATAACGAGGGGGAAGTTCAGGACAGCGTCCTTGTCTGCGTTGGCTTCTAAAGCCAATAAAAGTGATACCACACTGTGCGCGGCTGCAAACACGCGATCGACCGTCTGCAGGTGAACATGCGGGACCATGCGCCAGGTCTCGTGGTTGAATCCGTCGGTGGTAACAAGGTGGAGAAGCCTACGACGATTGACCATAATAGTAGCGCAGTGAAGCAGGCAGTGCAACATAGCATACGTAAACCCACTACCCATGGTAATGTGAAGATTGATCTGCCCAGGCTTGTCCATGAAGTGCGGCGGCAGAGAACTACGAACTGCCTCAATGCCGGCTTCTAGAGAGGCACACTCTTCCTCAGAGAAAGTGACACTCGTGACCGTGGTAAGCATCTCGATCACGTTACGCCAGGCTTGGGTTGCCATCACGATGTGGCCAAACTCGCCAACCTCGGACAATGGAGTTGACGGATCCGGGAGCGTAGGCGGTGGCCCACCCGCTAAGGTGCGCACATAGACAGGCGTGCCGAAGTTGTAGCTCATGTCAAGACACGGAAGTGGCACATCCTTGATATCGTGGTGGGAGACGGCCGGCTGACGACCGGGGCTGCTCGTAAGGAAGCAGTCGAGAACATAGATGAGCCACAGAGTGCGACGAAATGATTCGTCCTTAATGAACTGGTCCGGATCGCCTCGATTCTGGTGAACGGCAATTATCCGATACATTTGGGCCATCCGGGAAGCTTGGCCTAGGTAGATGTAGGCGCGGACAGCGTTGCGGTTGCCCCATTCGTGGATGATCAGGAGACAAAGAGCCTGAATATCTGCCAAGCTCGGGTTGTCGAGGTTCTGCATGATTATATTGATAGCCTTGACGGCAAAATGCTCGGCGGCTGCCGAAGCACCTCCCTGGCCCCCATAGCGACGAATCAAAGCGGGAGAGCTCCTACGGACGGGAAAGAAAATAAGTTAGGCAAGTCTAATTCATTTCACTAAATCCGACAAGATATTTTCATGCGTAATCGGGAAAAGAAGCGCCGGGAAAGGATTTGGGGGAAGAGAAAGTTATTGGTGCATTAGGCGAGACGCGAATGCACCTCCGGAGATGAATGAACCATTCGCCCGGAATCCTTTCAGAAGTGGATAAGGCGGGTTCCGGGAGGTTGTATTGGATGTTGTAAAAATGAAAAAATAAAATAAAATAAAAATAATATAATTACTTACCGTGCAGCGCAAGTCAGAAGGCCGTTGACAATACTAGCCTCGAGAGTGCCGTTCTTGAGCTTCTGTAGGAAGGAAGGCTTATGAAAGGCGACACAAGACGGAATAGTCTTGCTGATTACCCTTTCACATTCCGTCACCAGTTCCGGATTGAGTCTGTGGGTACGAACGAAAATACGTGTTAGTGGAGCCGATCAACGCGAACGAGGTTTGGGGGAGGACAAGGGTGTTGATTGAGATGGGAACGCGAGCTAGGGGTGCAGGGACAAACGGAACAGGACAGTAGATGGGGGCCATGGGAAAAGGCGCTGGGGGGGGGGGGGTCCCGAGGCAAGACGAGGCAACCGGCATCCATCCCATCCATAGCCATCCAGAATCTGTTTAGTAAAGTATTGGGGCGTTTTTGGGCGCTTGGCCGGCTGCACTCTGGCTTGACCGAGGCCAAGGAAGCACGGATCACCAAGACCTGTTCGGGGCGCGTAGTCGCCGCCATACTTGGTCAAAGGCCGAAACAGTACCACACCCAGGTAGGAGTGATTAGGCAGAACACCAAAGGGGGGAAGGCTTCTAGGAATATGGGGATATGGGAAAAGGGAAACATAGCAACAATTGGCTATGATGGTGGCGATGATATTAATAGACCATAAAAAAAGGCAACGTACTTTTCGCTGTTAGTCTGCATATTACGCGGCAAGACGGTGCCGGACGCTACAGGCTGGCGGTCGCTGGTTGCGGACACGCTTCGCTCCCCAGGTAGACTCTCTCGCGGGCGAGGAGGTCTAGCAGGAGATTGCCCATGATGATGAGCCATGCTCTCTGAAGGAAGGTAGCATTCGTGCATGCCCTTTGCGCAGTTCCTACAAGGCGCCCGACCGTTCTCGTAGACGCACTTGGTCTTGCCTTTGCGACAGCGCACACAGGCACCGCCGGCTCTGAGCGACGTGCCGCGGACGACAGACGCCATGGCGACAAATGAAAGGATAATGTTTCGCAAATGAAAAGGGAGGACAATGAGGTTATTCCGAACGATTAAGAGATGCTCCGAATGCAGGTCCGGTAGAAGATGGAAGAGTTGTTGAAGAGAGAAGAAAGAACGGAGAAGCGGGAGGCGGTGGATGTTCGGTGCGGTGGATGGGAAATTTTTTTGGTTGTATGAGTCTCGGTCGGAGTGGAGGTTCAAGGGGGTGGGAGAAATTGGAAAATTGGGGAGGGGGGAAGAATAGAAAGGAAAGTAGTAAAAAAAAAAAAATTGGAATGGCAAAGCCTGGGGATGGCGCTCTGGCGCAATGCCGCTTGAGAGGGATGTTGCAGAGGAGACGGGCAGGACGGGAGGGAGAGTAGAAATTAAGACGGACCAGACTCGGGCGTTTGCGCTAAAAATCAGCACGCGCGCACCTGAGCCAAACCCAGCAAGTTGAGCACTGATGATTCCCGAGGAAAGGGCAATGCGACAAGGCGGTCAATCCGGGGGGGTGCAAGGCGGCCTAGCCCGGCTCTCTCTTCCTTAGCTATTTCGCGCTTCCCTCTTTTTTTCTTTCTTTTTTCTCCCTCCTCCTCCTTCTTCTTCCACTCCTTTATTGTTGTATTTTATTTCCTTGTGGGGGGGCCACAACCGGGGGTTCGCCCGTGTACCAAATTGTTCATCAGAAGTAAATGACTTTATTAAATGGAAGAGAGATTATTCAAAATTTGAATATCCCAGATCCAGTTAAATGTACCTTGCACGCACGAGAATACAAAGGTTGTAATGATGTCTCTATGCCTAAAGTTGCTCGACCGGAGGCAGGTTGATGAAATTCCTGAACTCCAAACCTCATCTCTGGAGGGGGTTTCGGCTCCACGGCTCCCGGCGCTGGTCGTCTCTTTCGCGTGGGAGTATACAAATTTGGCTAGCTAATGATACGGGGCCATTCCGTACTGTCTATATGTACTGTGGACAGCGCAATACGCGGAGGCGTGTACACACGTACTTCGTAATCCGTCCGCTCCCCCGTCATGTACACTACTTGCTTTATTTTGACTCGGGTGGCCTTTTACCTTCCTTACATATGATGCGCATATTTCCCAATTTTTACCTACGGTAGAGATACCTGGATATTTGATGGTATTTCTGCGCTTATTGCAACTCGGGTATATTGATCGAAGCAAAATAATTTTAATAGTTGTTTAAGTTTCCATTCTCTTTTGTTTTTCCTCCTTTTGGTTCTCCTTTGTTTATGCCGATCGGAAAAGGGACAAAGGCGAAATGGATATTCGGCAAGCCGACCGAAGCATTCGTTACGTACCTGACGTCGGTCGGAGCTTAGATGACGGGAGATAATAGAAGGTTTTGAGTAAGTGTGCTTAGACTAGGTACGCACCTAATGCGAAAAGGAAACACACGCCTCTTCCTAATTCGTACTGTGAAGTACGGACACGGGGTCTAGAGCGGCGGGTTAGATTTTGGAGGGGCGCTCTTCGGAGTATCGGTCCCTGTTTTACTACCTATAAGAAAAGAAAAGAAAAAGTTTACAATTTATCTACCTCCTACTAATGTAGGGATACCTTCCGGGAATCGCTCGTTAATCGAGTTGATTGCTATGATGAGTTATTTCGCATTTGGGGCGTTTTTATCGAGAGTGCATCGGTCAAGGTCAGCAGTCTTGCACTATTTATTTCAAGATTTCCAAAGTGCGGGTGCGTATATAAATACCAAGAAATTAATCACTAAGCGCGGATATTACAATCTTCAAGAAAACTACCGCCGTCCCCGATATGCATACCCCTTTTTAACCTATTTACCACCTACCTACCTACATGTAAATATATAGGTATATCATAGCAGATAGTATAGCATCATACTATACCTTCGGGGTTCTTTGTCGGCTAACGAAAGCCCATGGATCGATTACTAACCCCGGGGCTGACTCGATGCGACCTCGACCAGGCAACCCAGCTCGCCACGTTGGTTGTTTATACATGGTAGAACTCCGCCGGCCGTCAACCTCTACGCAGTTCACAGTGCTGGCATGTTACAGACCACTTAGGATAGCACGCGGCACGGAAAGCCTCCCACTGGTCACGCGCATACTGGCCGAGATGGGTCCGCCTCGCCGTCCCCGAAGCCATAAATTTGAATTGTATATACCTAGCTTAATACATCCCGCAGTATTGTCCCACAGGAGGAAACCAAGTGCGTCTTAATGCGCATTTACAGTATAGCGAGTCTCTTTATTTTTCCTGTGAATAAAGCACTTAACTTACTCTAAAATACTCCATCTAACATTTTTGGCATCCGGGCGGCGGATAGTCCGAGGCGGAGATCGTGCTATGACTAGGTAACACTAAGCTGTAGTGCCATGTGCGTTGCGCAATCGTCATCATCCCCATCCTACTTTGTTCCTTGTCGACTGTCGGCACCGGAGCTCGTTTGGCGCAATCTTCCGTCCGACCTTTCTACGGTGTACGACATGATCACAAATACTCACAAGATCATGCGATACTTCTCGAGAACAATTTTTCCCCCTTTTACCATAAGTAACGCTTGGGATTTCATAACTTATATACCCCGATGCTTGTCTAAGCGCCAAGTCGTAAGGTATGCACTGCCAGGTCTTATACCTCCGGATTTCGTTAGACAAACACCGTTATTTTACCATCTCCACCATTACTTCATTCTTGTTGCTAGATTACAAATGACAAGATGAAATCATCGCGCTACCGCGGTACCCGCTTATATACATAGAGGGAATGACCAGGCTGCCAGGTAATGAAAGATGGTGAAAGCTGCCATCCACCATAGGTTAATTTAACGGCAACGACGGCTCTTTCGAACCTGATTGTTGTCCCTCTTCTCAGATAGCGATGGAGCCGCCGACGTTTTGCTAAGAGGTATGTCTATGTAGTCAGTCGGGTAGAAAATCATGGCACGGGCCTTTGCAATTCCCACCGAATACAAATCCCGGATTCTCCACACAAATGACTAAATAATGTTAAGTCTAAACAAGATTATCACATTAAATATAGTTAATAGAACGATCTAATATGCAGCGAAACTCCCACCACGAATTTCCATACCAAACATAACAATAAGCGCGTTCAGGAGAGAGCAATAGAAAAGGGAAACATTACTCTCGTCTACCTAGTTAACACTAGGCACCTCGTCATATGTGAGACGTGAGATGGCGATCTCCGTTAGATACTGTGGATATGTACATTCAAATATATACATATTAACACTACCCCGGCTTATTCACAATGCTTAGAATATGTGTTAATATCGTTCTAATTTAGGTATGTAGGTATTCATATGCAATTCCACGTAAAGAGGGTTGCTGGGCATTTCGGACATTGTCGGATTAGGCGGTTTCATCGCACCTGTACTTGTCCGTCGACCGGAACAGCCGGAGGTATATAAATATTGATGTCCTCGCAAATTGTATATATATATGTATTGTACAAGTAGGACAGGCTGCATCGGTACACCATGTACCTAATCCTCCTAAGGCGCTACGACGCTGTCCAGTGTCGGAAACAATACCTGGGCGGACCGGTTCCTTTATCCTGAAATTCGCACAAAGAATGGACCCCAGCTACCTCAGCATTACATGCACGTACCACGGGTCGGGGGGGTTGTTTACTGTACATTCCATCCAAGAATTTACAACAAGATTCCCGACTCACGGTCAGAATTCAGGAAGCGGTCGATTAGACTACTAACCAAACCAAACCAAACATAGTACTTGTTATCTAGTCGTAAGCGGAAAACTAGAAGTGTACCTCCCAAGTTGTCACTCAAAATAGCCCATACTTACGTCTTCTTACCAATTACATGACTTATGTACTTACCATAACGGGGATGTCTCCCCTACCAGCGTGGGCTGACTACCGATCCATCCCATTTCATTGTCTGCTGATGGTCACGTGTTCTGTTCTGCCGGAGTATGTAAAGCTCCCGCTGTTGGACCAAGAGATGCTAATAGCTCTCCATGCCTTCCGGGCTCCCGTTTTACCAATCCCGCATAGACCGACCGTATCCATCGTCACATTGTCGCATTCCCACAATACGAGATCGCAATATCTCGTCAGTGGTGAAGTGCGTCTCGCTATTTCATCTTGAATATAACTCGGTCCCAACGCCTTCGTCCTAAGTAAACCATTCAATAGCTAACGCTATCACTGACCTTTGTTACACGGCGAAGTACCTATAAGTTACATACATACCTTATTGCCTATGAACGGCCTTAAGTTGACTGACCGCGTATAATTTGGGGAACTGATAGTCGCCGCTAATTACTAAGGCAGAGGCCGAAGGAGCTCGCTCCCAGAACTTTGGCATTAGCAATCTCTTGCTGTTGAGGCTGAGGTCTGTATGTGGAAGACTTGTTTTACTTTCATGTCGCCGTCACTCCCGCACGAAAAGCAGGGGAATGTGATGTGGGCTTCAGAAATTTACCCCATAGAGGGTATTAATAATTCAATTTACCAGGCCTCCATTCTGGACCAAGAAAGAGGTTTTATGTTCATGTTGTCTCCATACCCAAGAGGCGCTACTTTCGCTCAAATCCGCAAGAGAGCAGAATTGATCACATTATCCTCCTAGCATCATAAGTAGTCTTCCCTCCCGGGCTCGTGCGATGTTGCTAGTGCTTACTGGTGTACGGCTACGGCTACAGCTCTCCGCACAGCGCAACGCTACAAGTATTAGCACAGGGGATATCACATCTGCGGTGCGATATATCCTATATATGCTAAGATGCATTTGTTAACGACTGCTATCACATAGACGAGGGCTTCCCAGTACCCACAAGACGCCCTGAGCACCATAACATAACTTCAACCTCAGCTTCATCAACCGCTTTTACACTTCAGTGAAATATAAATAAGAGTCCAAGTCGCCCGGCGAGCCTTCTAGTAATTTCGCAGCCGAGCCCTGATGTCACAGTATCGGCTCAGTCACCGCTCGAATCACATTCAGCACTTAGACTCCTACCGCGATGCTCTAACCAAACGAGCAGTTATAAGGTAGCTGTTAAAAACATCTTCGATCTCTGATGACCGTTATCGCTCGAATACAGCTCCTAAACATAGTGAAATGTGACCTGCGGCGAGCTGCGGATATATTACATTGCCACCATCTTTTCCTTTTCCCTCTTCCCCTTTGTCTCTTTCGATAGCACCGCGACATGCTCCGGAGATATCTTCTGGCACAGCAACTGGACGATACCGCCACGGGTGTAGATGTAACGACCCTCAAGATCGCCAACATTCGAGGAAACAACCCGGAACAATTCATTGGCCTTTCAAACGTGTATCTATCATTCTTCAATATGGTGTGAGTAACGGTCCATTGGCTTAACGAACGACATGATTAGATATGTCTATAAACAGTCACTCGATTAGAATTGATTTCGTATATACTCAACGAACGCTTGGAAACCAGAGGTTAACTATAATACTCGAGATATCAAAGAATCGCCCATCGATGAACTAACCTCCTTTCTAAAGGAAGGTAGGTTAGCATTCTTTGAGACTAAGAAAGTCCCATAGTAGAATTTGTATGACGCGTCCCGCCTCGGGCAACAATGTTCGCAGGTATGAGAGTCCGACTGCTATGTCCGGCAGTTCATATTTCTGTCGTTAATTAAGGCGAACATCTATTTATTCAAGATTTGCAAGATCTCGTATAAAAGCACGCATGTATATAGGTTGGAAGGATGAAACTGTGACGTTTAATTCTCCTTTCCTTTCCTTTCCCGATCCTGGTAACTTTGCCGAGCCTGCAGGTATTAGTAACTACATACCCCGCGACTCCCCAACCACCCGCGTTTGACCTTCTTATTCTCTCTCGTACATCATACACATGTACCCCGATGTAATCATCATTGCTAAGTTTACCTGAGGCCGGAAGAGAATTAGAAACCCAACCAACAAAAGAAAACACGGTGTTATGTCTAAGGTATAGACGAAGTGAGAAGATAGAATCAACCAGATCTAAGTTGCCTCAAGCCGACCTAGGTACATAGACACTAGGTAGATACACTATTATCTCATTTCATTTCTGCTCGTCTGCGCCAGTCGAATGGAGTACCAGCCAGCACCAACGCCGTCTTACTCGGCCCCAGCCTCAACTTCGGCTCCGGCTCCGGCTCAAGTCTCAGCTTCAATGCCACCGGATCCTAGGTTGGAACGGCCAGTCACTACCCCTTTTGCGGGAACCGACATACGATCTATAAAGACAGCCTGCGAGTTCTCACTTGGAGAGTATCTCATTCTGCAGAAGAGACGCCGGTATGACGATCCCGCCAGCGAGCATCGCCTCCGAGCGCAGCAGGGCATCGTTATGAGCGACCTGCAGGCCCTGCGGAGCGAGGTGTCGGATCTAGTCAAATCAACTGAGTCGCATAGATGGCGTCGATGGCTCTTTGGCGGTCTAGTGTGAGTATTCACCTACTTATTACTGACCTAATATGACAACAACTCCAATCTGGACGTCCCCTCCCCCCCTTAACCTGTCTCCCCTCATGCGAATGAATCGGCCTTCCTAGTAGTAGCCGCTCATAATAAAATAGGGCGTCTTTCATCCCCGCTGTTCGTAGAATCTTCCGCCGTTCGTCGAAGGACAAAGAGGCCAATGACACCGAGTATGCGTTTCGGAGAAGCAAGTCGCTTATTGGTAGGATCTTGGATTCTGCTCATGGCAAGAGCAAATTCGCTTCAGTGGCTTTCTTTGTACTGGCCATATTATACGTCTTTGAGAGCGAAGTATCATTACGAGTGGCTAGAACCGTATCTAAACGGTTAAAGCGGCTCATCGCTAAGGTTGAGCGAGGAGATGAAGGTCTAGGGGAGGATGATATGAAAGTCCTCAAGGGGTGGCGTTGGCGTATACTTCTATGGTAGCAGGCGCTTGATCTCGCGCGAAGAGCTCACGTGTATGTCAATTCTCCTCTTCAAACGCTAACGCCAAGTCCTTCATCTTGTATTCTTCAATGGTGCAGTTATCGGCTGCTACTGATATCATCGTGTCAAATAGCCAAGGTTTATGGGGTATCCGGCGTTAAGGGCACAGAATCTACAGGATATCTATCATTCTCGGATCAGTATTTCGACTTTCAAAACTTGACACTACCGTCTAAATATGTAAAAATGCATTTCCGTGGAGAAGGGGAACTTCGTACTCTGGAGGTATGGATATCCATGAAAATCTTCTCTCTAATGTATCCTACATCCATCTATATTCCCCGGTAGCGTTTCTATTGTCATGATATCGGGTTAAATCCCTATTTATTATTGGGTATCTACACTATCAAACACCAAACCATGTGAAATGCTCACTGTTTACCTAATACACACCATTGCGGTCGCCGTCATTGCTGATGAAACTGCCCAACTGTAATTGAGTCATGCCCTCTCTTGCGCTCGCGACATCGCTAGCCACCTTTAGGATGCCTTGCTGCAGCTCCCTAAGCACGGCGCTAAGCTCTTGGGCCTTCTCGTTGGGACCAGAAGAGGTGCCATTCTTGTTGGCCATCATCTTCTGCAGCTGCTCGACAAGACTATCGGAGACGCCGTGCATGTGCATCTCGATCTCGGTCATGTTGTTTTCGTACCTCTTTACTTGCTCTTCCATCTCATCTGCTGCCCTAGAGAAGAAGCTGACAAGATCTTGTCCATCTGCTTCTGTATTAGCCGTACCGGCTGGCTGCTGCCTAGGCGACCATATGCCGGCCGTGTGATACTGTTCGGGGAGTTTCAAGTTGTCGATTGCGCGGAAGCTAAGCCGTGCATGTTCCACGTCCTGTGCGACTAAGCCGCGGACTGCCTCGATTGAATGGGCAGCCGATGCTAATGCACTATGAGCGCTTTCGTATTTTTTAGCAACAAAGTTGACATCGTTGGGGATACTCTCGAGCATCTCTCTATGCCCCGGCATAAATGAATCCACCTGCTCCTTATTCCTCATCTGCTGCTGAATAAACGTATCAACACGCTCAATCTCCTTTTGGAGATCATCTTGGAGATCGTTGAATCGTGTAGTACCCTTCAGATTGCTAACGTCAATACGAACACCGGGGACGGTCTGTTGGGTGGATTGGCCCATCGTCAGGCCAATGCCGAGCGAGCTGCCTAAGCCTACACCAGACTGCTGCGGTTGGGATTGCCCAAGGGCGTTCGCTTGTGGTTGGGCGAGTTGACTGAGGGTATTACCGCTGTATCTTGAGTTAGTGGACACGGCGCCGAAGACTGGGAGATTGCCACCTCAACTCACAAGATGCTAGGTTTCTGTTGAGTTGTCTGGCCAAATATATCGGACCCAGTACCGCTAGCTGTAGGCTGTGAAGGTTTTAGGGAACCACCAAACAACCCTGCCGAAGCTCCATTCCCCGTCGCAGCCGTTTGGCCCATCATACTACCGCCGAATAATCCACCGGTGTTCTGGGCCTGGGTCTGGGTTTGCGTGGCCTGCGAGTTCCCGAAAAGCCCCCCGGTCTGCTGTGGCTGCGAGGTAGCGGTGTTCGTGCCACCAAACAAACCAGAGCTTATTTGCTGCGGCTGGGATGTCGAGATGGAAGATGGTCCAAAGAGACTTCCAGGTTGTTGTGGTTGCGTGGTAGTCGTAGACGATGTAGACGGAGCATTACCAAATAAACTGGTCGGCTTAGGAGTTGTAGAGGTATTACCGAAGAGGCCCGAGCCGGTGGTCTGCTGCGAGTTGGAAGTAGAACCGAACAGGCTGCCGGGAGCAGGAGGTTGGCTGCTACCTGATCCACTTTGTTGTCCATTCATGGTCAGTTTCTCAGAAAACATGATGCAATGATGAAGGCTCGGCTTGTTGCATAAGGATAGGAGAGGTACAGGTACAGGTATGCAGAATATGGTGAAGGTATGAGAGTAGGCTATGGTCAAATTTGTACTCACAACAAGTTGGCCGACGATGTATTGATAGATAGACCGCCGGGGCCACTCGCCGATCTTGATAGTGCCATGGCTGAGGTGGCCTGTGTGGAATGTCAGGATCGATTCCTTATACTACTGTAGTTGGTAATTTGTTTCCTTGATTACATGCCAAAGCTGGCGTACCCCCGAGACATACAAGAGACTATATATTCAGTGTAGACTTAGGCTTAGGCAATGCTTGAAGTGAAGAGTGAAGAGTGAAAAGTGAAAAATGAAAAGTGAAAAGGTGAGACGAAACCGGGATCTGGATCCGAATAAGGGCGTAAAACAGTGAAGCAGCCAAGTAGTCAAAAGACAGGTAGATTTTCTTTCTACAGTCGCGTCCAATGCGGCGTTAGCCCGCGTGCCTTATCAAAGAAGAAAGTACCTTCGCCAGGTGTTTGGCTAAGCACATAATTGGTCATAGCTTCATGGCCCCACTGTAGCCGCAAAGCAATACCGTACATGTATGTACCTACCTAGGTAATTATTCTGAAGATCCCCACCCCTACCTTCCCTGCTCATACAGTACCATACAGTACAACGAAACCTTAGCTTGAGGTTCCCAGAACCAGATCCATGCGATTGAATATTAATTCAACAACCTTAACCTTCACATCCTCCATCCCGCGTCCCGCCTCCGCCAAGCACATCCATACTTTTTTCGCGACATCATTCGAGGATCAACCTCGTCCAAAACTATTACGTGCTTTTGCAGGCTTAGTATCAAGCATTTAGCATACAATGGATATCGATGATGACGATGATTTCTACGCTCCTGATGAGCCGACAACTCAGAACGATCAGCCCGATCCTGCCCACAGCGATACTGCTGCTGTACCCACACAACCTCAATCACAGCCGCAACAGCAGCAAATCCCTCAGAATGAAGAAGATCTAGAGGAAGGGGAAGAAGAAGACGAGGGCACCGATATGGATGAGGACGACTCGGTATGCTTAGCAAACACATAATATAATACTCTATATGGTTATTCGTGCATTAATAACCCTTGATGTGTAGGACATAGATATAATTACAGAACGAAAGGATGGTACCAACGCTCCTCCACCAACGTGAGCCCCTCTCTAGCTCTCTTCCGTCGATATCTACTCATATCTTCGGCAGCCAATCGCGATACAGTGACATACGGAACATACCTCAAAGATCGGCGTCAAGTGATACCGTCACTAAGCCTGCCGCTGCCAAAAATGACGGCATGGCGTCGCGAGCTGCTTCAGGCACTGATCTCCCTCCGGTCTCAATGTCCAAGATCGACGTGAACGCGATACCAGTCTACAAACCAGTAGGGAAACCCATCACCCAAATCAACATTGACGAAGGTTGGTCGCATAAACCCCCTCTTCTCCCGCTTTCCCCCATATACTAATGCACGGGATTCAAGACTTAAAAGAAAAGGATAAACCTTGGAGGGAGCCGGGAACCGACCTGAGCGATTATTTCAACTATGGCTTTGACGAGTTTACCTGGGCATCCTATGCTGCCAAACAGGACAGTGTTCGCAACGACTGGAACCCAGAAACCATCGCCCGGAATAGCAAGAAGATGATGGAGGAGATGCAGATGATGATGATGGGTGGGATGCCTGGTATGAGCGGGCCAGGTGCGCCAGGTGCGATGACAAATATGCCCGGGATGGACGGCATGGCCCCCGAGATGCAAGCTATGATGCAGCAGATGATGGCGTCGGGTATGGACCCGAGCCAGATGGATCCTTCTGCTATGTCTGCCATGTTCACAGGCATGCAGAATCCAGGTGCGAATGCTTCTGGAGCGCAGGGCAGTCAGAACCAGAATTTTGGCGGGGCCGGTCAAGGGTTCAGTGGTAACCAAGGACAAAACTTCGGTTATGAGCAGGGCATGGGTCGAGGCGCAGGTGGTGGCGGCGGATTCGGCAGCCGTGGCCGTGGTGGACGTAGGAACTGGTAGGCCCGACTACCCTTTCTTACCTACCGTACATTATTTTGGATGGCCTCTATCTATCCTCATATAGGAGAGCGTGAGTTTGGAGCCGAGATGAATTAAGAATTCAGCCTCATATAATTGACTCACGATACCCACAAAATTCATCTTCCTTCTCATTTTCGTCGATTGTGCCATGGCGCAAACAGTGGTCTCGTCCCCCTTAACGCAACCCAGCATGGAACAAGAATAAAAGTCGCGTTGGAAAGAGTTTGTTTAATTTTCTTTCAAGTTGCTAGCGCTAGCATTGACAAGCAGATCATCACTAACCCACAATGACCAGCACAATAAAACTCTCCAACACGATAATCATGGCTGCCCTAAACAATGAGCTTAGAGCGATCATCTGGCCAAGTTCCACCATGGCTAAAAGTCCGCGCCAACACTTCTGATTATTATCCTACGCCGGCAATTTCTTGGCGCGGCGCTTCCCTCTATAGCCAAGCTCACTGGTTGACATGGCAATTCCTCTGCCTAAGCTGACTTCATTGCCAGCCAGGTATATGTAGCTTCGATCTTCTTCTATGACCACCACATCTTGATTCTAGGAGGAGTGATATAGGATACAAGAACTGTTCGATGCTTGAGAAGATGGTCGTTTCCGGTTCTTCACATTGATGCTTGGGCTGAGTAATAAATTTGCCTATTTACCTATACCTGGTCCCGTTTTTGCCAGAATGATAGGTGCTTGAACTAGCTAGATTGGTGACCGATTGTGATGCGAAACTCGGAAACGGATCAGGAATAGAAGAAGGCATTGCCACCGAGATCACGCCTCACTTCCTTCTGATAATCCTTGTCCGGATCGAATTCTTGCCAGACGCTGGCCGGGTAGATGTGCTTATTCCGCTCATACCATCTCCGATCTACTACCTTCGTGAAAGTTGGGTCATCGGAGGCACCTTCCAGATCGTGTATATCCTGTTGCGTCCTGGACAGTTTCATAGGCTGATATGAGCTTCTAGAGGGGTCGTTTTCGGTCCCCTCAGATGAGGCTGTTTTGGGGACTTCAGCAAGATAATCAAAGAGAAGTTTGCCAGTGGGACCAACGGCTTTATTCATGATGAAGAACATGAAAGCATAATGCTATATAGTATAGTTAGCAGTTTATTCCACATCAAGATTCTTTCGTAACATTGAAGACATACATGTGGAATAATGATGTTGCCGCGAACCATCATGAGATCGTCTACTCCAACCCGTGCCCATTCTCTCCTTGCATTTGCCTTCTCGCCGACGCCGAGATCAGCCCCAACCTTTCTACTCTTATCTAGGAAAACCCATACAAAGTCACCCTTTTTGACACGGACGATTCCTCCTGGAATGTCGGTGCCATCGTAGAACACGAACGGTATCGCAATCTCGGTCGTCTTTATTGCCTCTTGCCGCACCAAAAATTCGCGTCTTAAAGCCTCCCGTTCGGCTGCCTCACGACGGAGAGCGGCTTTTGTTACTGAGCGGGGGACGACTGACACGGAGGAGTTGGCCTTAAACTTGAGTTTCTTCTCTCCGGTGTCCTTATCAGTACCGACGCCATCATCTCCGTTACCATCCTCTCCAGAATCTTCATCGCCTCCGAACGACAACTTGGCTCCACCAACCTTACCCGCCTTTTTCTCTTTCTTCTTTTTCTTCCGAGGATTGGAATCGCCACAGTTGTCGGGTGTACCGGAGCGCGAACGATCGGGTGTGTCTAGTGGAGTACCGGTGACAATAGCTTCTCGCGCTTCACGTTCCTGTTGCTCGAGAACCTCGGCGCGCCGTTTCCGAAAATCAGACAGGGCAACTAAGCCAACGGTGTTGGTCGAGAGGCGTTCCTGCGTTGTCTTATTCTGGGATGTGAAGCGAGGGTCTGACGAGGCCATGATAAAAGGAACTGGATATCTGATCACAGCCCATATAGCCAACCGCCTTTATATGTCACATGGCAAAGTAGTGCCAGAGTGGATGTTTGTTATAGCTAATAAATGGGAGAGCGAGATACTACCCACCTTTATGTTAGTGATTAGACTGCTCTTTTCGGGATTAGCGCGGGATATGCCTGCTTACCCATAGCTTGCCCTAAGTTTACGAAGGGTTATTATATCATAAATACCCGAGTTTTACGAGGGCTATTGTGTCGAATTGAAGAAGCTTATCAAGAATTTCCTATCGCGGGAATCTTAGGTGTCGATCACTTTGAAAATTTCGAGATGTGGCAGTGCGGTAGGAGCTGTGGCAGGAGCTATGGCAGGTGTGGCAAGTATGATAGGAGCTATAAGGGTAAAAAAAAAATAAAAAATAAATAAAATAAATAAAATAAATAAAATAAATAAAATAAATAAAATAAATAAAATAAATAAAATAAATAAAATAAATAAAATAAATAAAATAATAAGTTATAATTTTAATTTTAATTTAATTTATAATATTTATATTATTAAGTAAAAAAATAAAAAAAAATTAAAAAAATAAAAAAATATTTAATTTTATAAATATTAATTAAATAAATTTATAAATTATTATATAAATTTTTATTTAAAATAAATTAAAAGACTTATAATTATATAATTTTACGATTTATTTTTATAAAATATTTAATATTTAAAATAATATTTTAAAAAATAATTTTCTATATTAAAATAATTATTTAATTTTTAATAAATATATATTAATATAATAATAAAGTTTATATATTAAATATTTTAAAGTTTATAATTTAAATTATATATAAAGTAAAAAAAATAAAGTAATAAAAAAATTAAAAATTAAAATTTTTTATAAGAAATTATTTTTATTATTTATATGTTTTCGTTATAATATTTATATTATAAATTATAAAGAAATTAAAAAGGAAAATATAAAATTATCACGTTAAGCTTAATAATTTAAATAATATTATTTAAAGCTTAAATAAAAAGTATATTAATTAATAAAAATAACTAATATAAGGCTAATTAAAAAAGTATATTAAATATAAGTAAATTTAATTATAAATTTTATAAGGTATAAATTCTAATTATTTTTAATAATTAATTATTCCTAATAATTTAAATAATATTTAATTTTTTAAAAATAAATATATTTAATATAATATATTTTAAATATAAAATAATATTAATATAAATATTATTTAACTTAATAAATTTTTATATATAATATTAATAATAATAAAAAGCTTATATATATATTTTTATAATAAATATTTTAAAGATTTAAAAAAAATTTAAGTTATAATAATTTTTTTATATAATAAAAAAATGTTTAATTTTTTAAATTAAATAATAATTATTAAAGCTATTAATATAATAAATAATTTAGAATTTTTATTTAAAATTATAAAATTTAAAAATTATTTAAATATTTTATTAAATTAATTAATTTTATTATTTTAAAGTTAAGTTTTAATAAATATTATTATTTATATTTAAATAATTTTAATAATATTTATTTTTAAGCCTTTAATATATATAAAAAGTTTAAATATATTATCTAAAATAATAAGAATAAATAGTTTTAAATTTTTTAAATAAAAATTAATTAAAATAATTAAAGCTTAATATTAAATATTTAAGTAAAAAAAATTTAAAATTAAATTAAAAATAAAGTATAAAAAGTAAAAGTAATTTAATAATATAATTATTTAAAAACTAATTAGTTAAAGCTTTAATTAATTTTTTTTTTTAAAATTTAAATATTTAATAAGCGATAAACACTAAGTCTTTTTAATAGTTATAAAATAGTTGTAAATTTAACCTATATTAATTATAATTTAATCTTATATAGCCTAACTTTACTTTTAATATTATAACTTATTTTATACTTAATTAAATAATCTTTAATACTTAATAACACTTATAAATATTTTATGAAATTAAAAAGCTTATAAATCAACAAATTAATTAAGTAAAAAAAAAGCTAATACTTAAATATCTTATAAAATAAAAAGATTATTTATAAACATATAATTAATAATATTTATAGGAGTTATTAATATAAAATGTAATAAAATTTTTAAATAAATACGATAAAATTAATTTAATAATATTAAAAGAATTAAAGCTTAAATTTAATAAGGTATTAAATATTTTTAATATTAATATACCTAAATTATTTATTTTAAAAATAAATAAAGTATTAAACATTTTTAATATTAACTTATTTAAGATTTTATTTAATAAATTTTTTAAGGTGGTTTTAAAAGTAATTAATATTTAATTAAATATTTTTATAATTAATAAAAAATTTAAAAATAAATTAATTATAAAAATTTTTAAAATTAATATTAAAGTAATTTTATTATTAAGAAAATTTTTAAAAAATTTTAATAAAATTTTAAAAGATTTTAAATTAGTTTAACCTTTTTTAAAAAATGAATAATACTATTCCTTTATAACTTTTAAAAAATAAATTATGTTTATATAAATAGTTATTTTATATTACATTAATATAAGTAATAATTTTAATCCTTACTTATATATATTTATTTATAAAACCTTTATATATTTAAAATTTTTTAAATTTCTTTTTATTATATTTTTTTTAAAACTTTTTAATCTTTATAATTTTATATTCTAATATAATATAAATATATTTAAATATTTAAAATTATATAAGTTTATATAATATATATTATAATATTGATAACTTATTTTTTATATTATTAAATACTTTACATATTATTTTTTTAAATATTTTTATATTTTCTTATTTAAAATTTTATTTATTTTAATATTATTATAAAATATAATTATATTTCCTAAATATTTATTTTATATTTATATAATTTTTTTATAATTTTTTTAAATTTATATTAATATAATAAGGCTTTTATTTATTTATATAAATTTAAACTTTTATTTAATATTAAATATCTTTTATTATAATAATTTTATTATTATTAAATTAAGATATTATTATAAAATAATTTAGTTATAAATATTAAACCTATAATTAAAGATATTAAACCTAAAAAATTAAATATTAATAATTATTTTTTAACAATAATATTTTAACTAATAAGTAAGATTTATACACAATTTATTTTAATAATAATAATAATAATATTAAGCTTTTTTATAATAATAATAATAATACTTAAAATATTAATTTAATAATTATTAATATTCCTTAATTAAATATATTTAAAATTTATAATTATAGTAATATTATTATTATATTTATAAAATTATAATTTAACAAATATTATAATATATAAATTTTTTTTAATCTTTTAAAAATAATTAATAATATTAATAAAAAATATTAAAAGAAATTTAATAATTATAAATAAAAATATATATATAAATACTTAAATATTTTGAATTATAATAATTAATTTTTATAAAAAAAGCTTAAATTGTAAATGATAAAAAATTTCTAATATAAAATTATTATTTAAGTTATAATATACCTTTAGTTAAATATTATTTAAATTTTTTTAAATTTATATTATTTTTTAATTAATATTAAATTAAATATAATTAATTTTTTTAAATTTATTAAAAGATAATTATAAAATATTATATAAATTAATTATATTATTTAATAAAAGCTAAATTATTTATTTAATAATTATATTTAATTATTATTAAATTAATATAAGTTAAAAATATTATATATTTATAGTAATAATATATTAAAATTTAATATTATATTAATTATTATTAATATTAAATTTTTTAATATAGGCTTTATATAATTATTACAAAAATTAAATAAAAAAGAAATATTAATCTTTTAATAATATTTTTTCTTTTAAGAAAACTTTATTTTAAGCTTAAAATAAAGTGAAGAAGTAAAGGTAATTATTTATTTTATTAATATTATTTTTAATATTATTACTTATAAATATTAAAAATATAAAAATAATTTAAAGCTTATATTAAATAATATATATAAAAGGTTAAAATTTATTAAAAAATTTATTATAAAAATTTATTAAATTATTAAATATAATAAAATTAAATAAAATATTTTTAAGGTAATTATTAATAAATTATATTAAATTATAATAAAAATTATTAATATTTTAAAGAAATATTTTACCTTAGTTATAAATAATATTAAAAAATATTTTACTAATATTAATAATAAATTATATAAAAAATAATATAATATTAATAATAATTAATTATTATCTTACCTTTAAATTAATATATAATTAACATAAAAATCTAAAAAAAGATAAAAAACTAAAACATAAAAAAATTTAGTTATATTAAGAAAGAGATTAATATTAATATTTTTAATAATATTAAATAAATAATAATTAATAAAAAAAATAAAGTTAATATTAATTATTTTAACCTAATAAATAAAAATATTAATATCTAATCTTTTAATTTTATAATAAATCTTATAAAACCTTATAATTTTATAATAAATCTTAAAATTATTAAAGTTAATATTATTATAATCTTAAATATTAATAAAAAAAATAAAAAAAAATATTAAAAAAGAAAATTCTTTTATAATAATTAATATTAACTTATTTATCTAATATAATAATTTTATTTATATTAATTTTTAAGCTTTTTTTAAACTTTTTTTATATATATATTAATATATATTAATATATTTTTTTTCTTTAAAAAGGTAGAAAAATTATATTTAAATATTATTTATATAGAATAAGAAATATAAAGCATTTATATTTAATATTTAAAATAATATCTTTAAAATTATAACTTTAAAATCATAATATTATATTATATTAATTTTTATTATATTAATTTTTAAATTATTAAGGGATTAATAAATTTAATTATATTAATTTTAAGTTAAAGATTTTAAATAAAAGTTAAATTATTAAATAATAAATGTTAACGTTAACTAATAAACTATTAATAATAAAGTTTATAATAAAAAATTATTAAATATATTTATTAATAATAATAAATTTAAGATTTTTAAATAAAAATTTTTAACAATAAATTAATAAAGGTGTTAATCTTTTTCTTTTAAAAGGGGTAAATAATAAACAATAAGTATTAGATCTTTTTAATAACTACGAAGTAACTATAAATTTAACCTACATTAATTATAATTTAATTTTATGTAACCTAACTTTACTCTTAATATTATAACTTATTTTATACTTAATTAAATAATTTTTAATAATATTAATAAATAATATTAACTTAATATTTATAATATTTTTAAATATTTTTTAACTTTAAATAATTTAATTATTTAATAATAATTAAATAATAATTAATAAAAAACCTTTTTATTTTTAAATATAAATTTTAAGTAATAATTTTTATAAAAAACTTTATTATTAATAAATTAATTATTATAATATTATTTTAACTTTTTATATATATTTTATAACTTTCCTTTATATATAAATATTTTAATTAAATATATAAACTTTAAAAAATAAACTTTTAATTATATTAATTATTTTCTTTTAAAAAGCCTTTTAAATAAATTTTAAGAAAATCTTTTTAACTTAAAAAATATATAATAAAAAAGACTTTTAAAAAAACTAATTAAATAATAAAAATATATTATTCTAATTTAATTAAAACTATAAACTATATCATTAATTATTTATATAAAATTTATATTTAAATAATAATATATTTTTTAAAATTAATAAATATAATATTATAAAATATAAACTTTTTTAAAAAAATATAAAATAATTAATAATATTATTTAAAAAATTTATATTTTAACTATAATAATTAAAATAAAAAATATATATATTAATAAAATTAATTTTTATAAAGTTAATTAAAATATATTAAATATAAATATACTTATATATAAATATTATTTATATAAAACATTTTTATTAATTATAAAATTATTATTAAGTTTTTAAAATATATTATAAATTTAAATAATTATAATAAATTAAAAATATTTTTAAAAAGGCTTTAAAAAAAATTTAAAAAATATAATATTTTAACATTTAATAAAAAAAGCCTTTTTAAAAATAATAAATTAAATAAATAAAACTTAAATAATAATAAATAATTAATTACTTTAATAAATATTAAAAATAACTTTTAAAAAGTTAAAAATTTTAAACCTTTTTTTTATTTTTAAAAAATCACAACCTTACTCCTTACTTTAACTTAGTTTTAAAGGATTTTTAAAAAAATAAAAAAAAGGTTTAAAAATTTTAACTTATAAAAAACTAATTATAAAAGTTTTAAATTAAATTTTAAATTAAAAATAAAATAAGAAAAAATATATTATCCTAATTAAAGGCTAAATTTATAACTTTTAAATTTATTTTTATTTTAATACTTTTTTTAAAAAAATTTCTAATTCTTTTTATTTTTTTATTTTTCATTCTTTTAATTTTATTTTAATTCTTATTTACCTATTTTTTAAAAATTAATTAATCATTTATTTATTTATTTATTTATTTATTTATTTATTTATTTATTTATTTATTTATTTATTTATTTATTTATTTATTTATTTATTTATTTATTTATTTATTCTATTTTTTTAAGTTTTTTTTATTTTATATAAAGTTTAAACCTAAACTTTTACTTTTAATTTTAGAACATTTACTATTACATTATTATAATTATATATCTTTTAATTTTAAAATCCTTTCTTTAATTTTTAATATCTTTTTAAATAAAAATGTTAATTATATATATCCTTTATTAATTAAATTAAAATTTAATTTTTTATTTAAATATAATTTTTTTAATTTTTTATATTAAGGATTAATAAAATTATTAAATATTATTTATTTAAAAACTTTAATAATTATAATAGCGTAAAGCTTTAATAACTTTAGTAACTTTAATAGCTTAAAATTTTTCGAAATATTTAAATTAATTATATTATTTTAAAGTAAAATATTTTGCCTTTTAAAAAAGCTATAATTATATATTCGAAACTAAAATATATAAAATTAAATATATTATTTAATAATATTTTTTTTATATTTATACTATTAAGATTAATAGAAATATAATTTTATAAAGATTAAAAATTCTTTTTATTTTCCCTTATTAATTATTTATTAATTATTTATTAATTATTTTATTAATTTTATATTATAAGTTTTAAATTAAGTTTTAACGTAAAAAGTCTTTAATTAAAATTAAAATATATTTTAAATTTTAATAATTAAAAAAAAGAAAATTAAAAAGATAAAATAATATTATTTTATTTAAAGGATAAATTTATTTATTTATTTATTTTTTAAAAGGTTTTATTTGTATAAAATTTAAACGTTATTTTTTATTTTTTATTTTATAATTTTTCTTATTAGCTTATTATAATTATATAATTTTTAAATTTAAATTTTTATTTTTAATTATTAATATTTTTTAAATTAAAATATTAGTTAAATATATTTTATATTAATTGAATAAGAATTTAATTATTTATATAAATATAATTTATTTAAAATTTTAAATAAAAATAAATAAAAATATTAAAGATTATTTATATAAAATCTTTTATAAGTTTTAAAGCTTTAATATTTTAACTTATAAATATTATATTATTATATATTTATAATTAAAAAATAAAATATTAAATTATATATTTAATAATATAATTTTTACCTTTATAAAATAAAAACTAATAAAGTTATTAAGGTTTAAAAAATAAGGTAAAAATAAAAAAAAAGCTTATTTATTTACTTTATTAATTATTTAATTAATTCTTAGTATAAGATTAATATAATAAGCTTTAAAGTAAAATAATAAAAATTAAATAAATTTAAAAAGATATTAAAATAAAAAATTAAAAGTAAATAATTTATTTTTAAATAAAATAATACTTTTTATATTATTTTATTTTTCTTAAAAACTTAAAATATTATATCTTTTATTATATATTTTTTAAATATTTTTAATTTATTATAAATTTTTTAAATTTAACTTAAACTTTTAAAAAATATAAAAGTAATTTAAAAAGTTAAAAATATTAAAAAGCTAAAAGTTTAATATTATAATAACTTATTAATTAACTTTATTTATAATAATATAAAATTATTAATAAAATGTTTAAACGATAGGGTATTTAAAATATAAAATCGTATATTTTTATGATTTTTATTTCTTAAATTATTAATTTTTAAACTTTTTTTTTTTAATTTTTTTTCCCGGGTAGCTTGGCTTAAACCTTGTAAAACTCGGGCTTTTATGCCATTAAGGGTGGCCTCTTAGTTTATAAGGAATGGCTTCCCGATTAGGCGAAAAGTCGCCTAAATAGGAAAGTAAACTACCGATTATATATTAGCTTATACGTTAATTTTAAAGCTTTTTATTAGCTTAAATTTAATATTTTATAAGGTAAAATAACTTAAGCGTTTTTTTTAAATAAGTTATTATATAAGTTATAATATAAGTTATAAATTATATATTATAAAATAACGTTATTATAAATAAAATAAAATAAAATAAAATAAAATAAAATAATAATAATAATAATAATAATAATAATAATAATAATAATAATAACAATAATAAATTAAAAAATTAAAATATTATATTAATTAAAAAAATTTTAAATTAATTTTTAATATATTTTATTAAATAAATAAAGTTTATTATTTATTTAATAAAAATTAAATATTATTATAATTATTTACTTTATAATATATATTTATTAAAGTATAAAATAATTTTAAATATATAATTAAAAAGTTTTTAAGCTTTAATATTAAATAATAAATTACTTAATTATAATTTATATTTATTTATATATTATTAATATTTAAATATTTAATATATTTTTATTTTAAGCTTTTAAAACTTTTTAATTTTAATATTTATTTCATAATCTTAAAATTAATTATATATAAGTTTAATAAGTTTAATAGTTTTTTTAAAAAGCTTATTATATTAATATTAATATTTAAATTATTTTAAAATACTTAATAATA
>KZ112593.1:0-98168 GCA_002120305.1 Hypoxylon sp. CO27-5 | reverse complement strand
ATATAAAAGTATATGTTTTAATTTTTTATATTTTACTTTAAGTTATAATTAAAATTATTAAAAACTAAAGTTATATTTTTTATAATAAAAAAGTTTGTTAATATTATAATACGTGATTAATTAGCTAAGCGTATATAAACCTTATACACTTTACACATGTAATATTTAAAAGTGCTTTTATTTTAGTTAAATTTTCCCTTTTATAACTTAAATACAACTTTTTTTATCACATTTAACTTAATTATTATATAATATATTAACCTTTATTAAGTAATTAATAAACCTTGTTTATTTAACAAAGTTATATTATTATAAATTAAAATAATTAATTAAATAAATATATTATAATAAAAATATATAAATTAAAAAAATAATTTTAAATAAAATAAAATCATTTTATATATATTTAAAATAATATTAAATAAGTTATATAATATTAAAAAGTTTATTATATTATATATTATAATAAATAAATACGTTATTTAATTATTCGTAAATAATAATATTGCTTTTACGATAATTATAAGCTTAATTAACATAACGAACTTATTAAAGCTTTACATTTTTTACGTATTAACGTTTTAAGCCACTTTTAAGTTTAAATTTTATTAAAAACAACTAGTTAAAACTTATAAAGCTAAAAAGTTAAAAAAGCCAAAGTTAAAAATACTAAAACTAAAGTTAAAAAGCCTTAAGCTATTATTAAAAAGTAAGTTCTTTAAAAAATACCCGCGTTAAGTAATTAATAACATACGTGTTAAAAAGCCTTAAAAAGCGTAAGCTTTAACTAAAAGTATAACTCTCGTACGTATTAAAAATTTAAAAGCTAAGGAATATATTATAGTAAATAAATACGTTATTTAACTATTTGTAAATAGCGGTATTACTTTTATAATATTATATATTTTTTACCTTTTAAATAACTTATTATTAAAAAATAATTATTTATTTAAATAATTTTATTTACTTTTTAAATTTAACCTTTTTTATTAAAATTTTTAATTAAAACTATTATTTAATTAATTAATAACATTATTTTAATAACATTTATAAACTATTAAGCTTTTATTATTTAATTTTATATATATAATAATTATTTATTCTTATAAATAATTATAAATAATTTTTAATAAAAATAATTACTTATAAAAATAATTATTTTTTAATTTTTTTAATTTTTTATTTTATTTTTTATTACTTTTTTTAATACTTTTTTATTATTACTTATTTTATTTTTTATTTTTTATTTTATATATAATTTAAACTTTAAAACTTAAAATATTTAATATATAAAGTTATTTCTTTATAAATATTTCTTTTAAATATTTAATATTTTTACGAAAATAAATTATAAAATTATATAATTATTAATATTTTAATTTATTTTAAATAAAACTTTATATAATAACTTTAATTATTTTTTTATTTTTTCTTTATTTTTACCTTTTTTATTTTTTTATTTTAATATTTAATAATATAAATATTATAAAATAAATTAACGTTTAAATTATAACTTATTATTATATTAATAAATAATTAACGTTTTTAAAATATAATAAATTTATAAAATAAAATTAAAATAAAATTAAAATAATTAAAAATAATATTTATTTTATTTATTTTATTTTATTTTATTTTATTTTATTTTATTTTATTTTATTTTATTTTATTTTATTTTATTTTATTTTATTTTATTTTATTTTACCCTTATCACTTCTATTACACCTGCCACACCTGCCACACCTACCATAGCTCCTGCCACAGCTCCTGCCACAGCTCCTACCGCACTGCCACATCTCGAAATTTTCAAAGTGATCGACACCTAAGATTCCCGCGATAGGAAATTCTTGATAAGCTTCTTCAATTCGACACAATAGCCCTCGTAAAACTCGGGTATTTCCTAACGCTTATTCCGCTATTTAAGAATTTCTAAATGTTTATTTTTTCTCTAATGGTAAATCTATTGTTAATTGATGGTTTAGTGGTTTCAGCGGTCTCCCGTAAGGTGCCGTCGCCTAGCTCGCTGTATAAACGTTTTAACGGCCACTGTCTAACTCTAAATCCCCTAAATTTTACCCATGTCTGTCGAAGCAGCGCCGGAACTCCACTAAATCAGCCCCGAAAAAAATGTCTTAAGATGCTGAAGAAATCATAAACTTTTGGCGAGTACCCAATCCGTTTGAATGCATTCACCCGTAGCGAAATCTGTCTCGCCTACCTTCACATAGCCCAATTTCTGATAAAGTCGCTGAGCTCCGGCGTTGTCTCTATAACAATGTGTTAGTAGAGAATATTCATCTTAAAAATTCACGAGGGTATGACGCACTCCCAGACCGTCAACCATAATGTTCGGAAGCCTTCCGCCTTGGCTCTGTTCTCAACAACTGCGATAAGTTTGCTGCCAACTCCGCGGCCATGTGCCGAAACGTCCACATAGAGCCTCCTCAGCTCCGCATGTGTTGATGGATCGCCCTGTAAACACGGTTCTGTGAGTCCACGGACAAGCTGCACGAAGCCCAGCACAGCCCCCGCTTCATCACGGGCTACAAAGGTACTAATATTGTTCTCTTGTGCGCTCAAGAGTTCCGCCTCGATTGCCTTGGCTGAGTATGTCGTTGCTAGATAATCGGCCAAGTCATTCTCCGGGACGGAGAACCCAAATGCTGCGGTGAATGTGTTGGCCCCAATTTGAGCTATCGCGGCAGCGTCGGACACCAGCGCGTCGTCGACAATCACCTTATATGTGGGCTTGGACGGCATTTGTGAGGTCGTAGCCATGGAAGCGACTTTTGCAGTGGCCATTGTCCGGTCGTGGCTAGCAATATAAATGACAATTTGTGGTAATCTACTATACCGTACATTCCTTAGTAGAAACAAGATCCTAAGGCTTCTTATATCACTGAAGTAATATTAAACTAATTCATTAGTGCTTCTCTTGACAAGCCCGATTCTCGGGTATTCGGTGACTCCACGTCGCCTATTCCTAGGAGATCCAATATTCGATTGAGTCTGACCCCCCTGCTAATTGATTTTTAACGCGCGCCCTACGACTTGTCAAAAGGGCGTTTCTAGATCCTTAAAGTGGGTGACACTAGATGTCCCTAGAATGCCTCTTGTAAATTCAGCCACAATTCAATATACTACGTACGCTGGAGAATGACCTAGTCTTAGCAAGTGGTAGAGCTGTAAACACTCCTCCAGACCGTACTCGAGACGGAGTATTCATCTTGATTATCAAAATAGTTCTCATATACATCGAAAAGTTAGTTTCGATTCCTTCATTCCATGCCATGAAAGAATTACGCTTGAAGAGTTGGGTTATGCACATACTGTTATAAAAGTGTCGCCAAATCGGGGTCCCCGGCTTACAAGACCAGCACCTCTTCGTCTAGATAGGCTACATATCTCATTAATAGAGAACCATTGCGCAGTTTTACTCGCCGCAACCAAAACATTTCCGACTTCATCCTAGTCGGAGCAGGGCTTTCCACATGTCATAGAAATGAAGACCCCCTTATTGTCCACTCAGCCATCCTCCATTTTGTTAACCCGCGAACTCCGCTCATGGGGCTGCAAAGTCTTCCAGCGTGGCTTACGTAATTGATTATGGAATTCGTCCTGCCGCGACTTGCGTAGGCTGGAAGGCGTGTAGAGTTAGGCGCGTCATACTTATTAATACCGTTGATTAGGGTCTTAACATTAATGATGAAGCAGAATGTTAAAACAGACAGGATGAACCACTAGTACCGAGTGATGTTATATTTCTTGATTACCTCCATCACATGCAATTTTCTGTTCGGGGCTCGGGCACATATATACGGGCATGTGTAAGCGCTACCGTTTGATTTGGCGTCATTCTACCAGAAGGGCAGATCACGCTTGCTATGCTTCTGGCTTTCTACCTATGGCATTCACCCTAGAAAATGAATACATGGCCCCTTTTCGAGACTCCGCGGCAGCTGCCTGAACCAAGGTATCGATCTCCGATGCTTTTTGAGGGTTGACCTCGCGAAGCCTGGCAGCGACCATTTCGTGTGCGTGTAGGTTACACCAATGCATGGCAAGACGTGTATCATGTTTCCCTATCTGCCAATCTGCCTCGACGCCTTGTAACCCGTGTTTTTCAAATAATCGTGCTAAATCTCTAGCCCAGCCAGGACACAACCTTGTGTCCTTTGGAACAGTTTCATTCCAGAGTGCAACCAGTTTGTCGGTCGGGACATCCGGTGAACTGGTCACGATCTGCATGGATTGGACATCGACATCGCTCCACTGCAAATATCCCCCAGGCTCTCAACATCGCGAATGAATATCAGTCGAACAACACATTATACTTGATTCAAAAGATATTTGATGAAAAATGCTCACTTAGAAGTTTGATAAGATTCTCTAACACAGGTTCTGGGTCATCCTCAATAACCCAACAGAAAAGGCGCAGATGTACAATGTCAAATTTTGCTACGAGGTCGTCCGGCACATCAGTCAATACACTCCATTCTCTGAGTGACATGTTGCCTGGGAGCCATTCTGAGGGTCCTGTCTGCGTGATGTCTGTATCGAGGCCAAGCAGCTCCGCAGACGCATCTAGCTGTGATGCCAGATCTCGAAGCCATATGCTTGAAGCTGTCAACGGCTATCCTTTATGCGGATTTGAGGTCGGGTTAAATACCCGGTTCCAGTACCAACATCCGCGATCCTCAATGATTTTCTATCCCGCGAGATCTTAGGATGAAGGGCATACCCGAAAATCTCTTTCCAGAGGTAGTGTTGAAGATTGAGTCTAAGTTTTCCATTTAGTCTAGGTGTCTTGTCTAGTGGGATATCAGAATGGAGAATGACATACCTGTTGAAATCAACAAAATCTCGGGAAAGAGGGTAGCCATCGATAACATCTTTGACCTCGGCCATTGGTAGGCGAAGGGGGATGGAAGTGGTTGAAGGAATAGCTTAGGACGATCCGGATCCTTCGATTGGAGAAATAAGTCTACGACAGACTGGATCTTGCGAATTTCCGGACTCTACTCTTATTGTTGAAAACTGGTATGAGAATTATCTCATAAAAGATCCAGCATGTCTAACAACCTTATGAATCCCTTTAACACCGCATAGCATATCAACGGAAGTTGTAATATTAACAAGAGGAGAGTAAGCAGAACTACCGAGCTGCATGAGGAATATATGTAGGATGAGCTTAGCGAAGATGACGCCCAGGAACAGTATAGCTCCCCATCACGTGAAGTCCTAGGTATACATATGGGATTCGCATGAATTATGTCTATAATGCGACCTTGCTTACGCTGAGGGAGTTAAGCTACGGCTCGGACAACTCCGGCATCTATCTTAGACGGGTATTCCATTACTACAACTTTATGTAGCAGATATACCCTCGTTATTTCCATGGTTACCACCTACCTATTTAAATGATGATTTTCTACCGCAGACAGGTCAAGGGAGACGCCCCAAACGTATTAATATCAAGCTTCTTACATAAGCTATCTTATTCTCTCCTATATACCTCGCTACTAATAATTGCGTTAAACACGGCCGTTAACTACCGTCTACTACGTAGGGCCGACCAGCCAGTTCATGGAAGTAGATAGTTGTAAAATAGAAGCATTGTTAATAAATATCAATTTATTAGTTCTTGTTCACCTAGTACCGGTAATAGCCCCTTTTCGACGTAGGTACTTTTGGTATGCAAACAGACGTCTTTGTTTAAAAGCATATTCACTTATAAGAATGGAGCTACCGGATTACTGCGTAAATTTGACATGCTTAGTAATGGAATGTCTATATTTGATGACGTAAGATGTATGCTAGTGGAAATATATGCTTATCTAATATACCAATATTCAACTAAGAGATCTTATGTAATATAGCTAATAAATGGATGTTGGAAGACCAACACGGCCTAAGGAAGTCTTTGTATCAGCAATCCCTTCATTAATCCAGTTAGATTAGTTCGTTTCGTGAAGACTATTTCACTTGTGATCCCTTACATGGGAAATTAGGTAGCCGAATCAGAGTCCTAATCATGGTCATGCCTAAATTTCTATCCCTTCTATCTTAAGTCCGTTTACACGTCTTAGTAGCCTCCGTAATTCTGCAAGACCTGTTTTCTTCAACTTTCTCCCGATCTGGTTCCAAGGCGTCCTTGGCGCATCACCGACGAGGAGCGGGGTGAACTTTTTCCCGACCGTGGTCTCAGACGTCCTTACTGCGTTTATAGGTTCGGCAATAGTCTCACTAATGGGCTGGTGGAACCGTTTTCTGTTATTTGCCGAAGCCATGGTCTGCATTGGTGGCGGCCTTCTTACGACTATATATCCTGATATTTCAGGGTCTCACTGGGTCGGTTATCAGATATTCGGGGGCATCGGCTACTCTCTAGCAACCAACCTGGTAAGTGACTCGAATACGTTCACCAACATTTTCTATACTGATAATTGGATTTTATTCAGTCGCACATTGCGATGCAGTCCTCGCTTCCACAGGACCTAGTCCCACTTGGTGCGACGACGCTCCTGACCATCATATCAACTAGCTGCGCCATTTTTATGGCTATCGGCCAGGCGGTATTTCTGAAGCGGCTCCAAGTGAACATCGGGGCTGTGGCACCGGAAAATGTGGTGAACCAAATCATCAACTCAGGCGTGACGGATGTGGCTTCGCTTGTGGATGTTGCTGAGCTACCTGTAGTGATACAGAAATACAGCTTGTCTGTCACTCAGGTCTTCGTATGTTTTGATTACCGTCCCCTTCGCTTAGTTGGATATCATTAATAACAGAAAACAGTATATACCTGCGGTTACACCAGCGATTTCTTTCTTGATATTGCTTGGGTGCAAGTGGATATCTACAAAGAGTAAACAGAGCCCCGTGGCGGCCACAGGGGTTGGTGAAAAGCGAGATGCTGAGCAGGGTGTCATGATGTAAGATAAGGCAGTTGAATAGAACCAATTAATGCGCGTAGTACATAAGGATACATACCTATATATTATGTCAAGCACATCCAGTATGGTTGACACAGGACATAGACGTTCTACGATAGATAGAGGAGTTTACCTGGTAAGGTGGAGATTTTTTAGTAGAACCCGATTTTGAGCCATGCACAGACCACATGCGCCCCGCCAGAACCGTGGCGTTGGGTCAGAAAGGCGGGGTACATGTACATGTCGGTACCTGCGTGTGAACCTATTCCCATTTCCTAATGGATGCTTTCCCATTCCTTTTACAAGGTTTCTCTCCACTTATATCTCCACTTATAACTGGTAATAACCCCGTTACATTACCATCTACGGTAATAATATGAAGTCTGTATGTCGGCGGGCATGGGTATCACTTCATCTCTGGGGGCTATTCGCTGCTCCCGTGTTTTCGCAAGCTCACTTTAGAGAGTGGTTTCCACAGTACCGGGAAAACTTCACGTCTATTATGAGAAACAACTGCTCATCTGTCTACCAAGATTACGTCACAGGAAATACCCGTGGTGCTACGGGAAAGTCGGCGACAAGCCGTCCCGTAGTCGCCTGTGTCCTTGCCGCAGTTGACGAGGCTGGCAAAGCGAATCTGGCTTCCGCAGGAGTTGTTCTCGGCCTACTACCTAGTATGCTAAGCATAACTAGCTCGATGACCAATGAAGTAGGCCTGATAGCAATACGGCGACCAGTGCTTGCACTCCTCTTGGCAGTCGGTACACCGTCTGCCAACGCACTACGAACATTTGAGCAGCCAGAGCCGGCCCATCTATTCCTAGAGCCGAGTCCCTTTCGCGCCTTATACCCGCCGCACTTATCTCCGAGATTCCAGATTGTCGTTTCTGCCATCCAGTATCTTATTGGCCTTGGCGCCGTCACTAACCTGGCCGAGGTCAGCTACGAAGTTTGTATTCGGACAAATGTTTCTTGGGCAACAGAAACAACCTACCTTCCAGCATTGTGGGCCCTTCTCACCATGGTAATACATGTACTCGGCACCACTGCCATGCATTTGAGGATCAAAGTTGTCAACCAATCCCTAAGCGATACTGTCAGAAGCGAGTGCATTAAATTTTGTCCTCGTTGGCTCGAACAAGAGCTTGTACCATCAATATCACAACCTATAGAGAAAATAGAGACCCGTCGAACCACGTGGTGGTTTTTGATCGCGTCCTGGGGTGCTTCGATTGCGACATTTTGGCAGATCATCTTCGGCACTTGCATATTCTCCGGGATTTTGTTTATTTCGACGCAGGACGCTTGGATGGTTTTCGCAAGATATTGGGTCTCTGCACTCTGTTGTCGGTTGATTGTCATGTTCGAGTTCAATGGGATGAAGGTGTCTCTAGCAATGAATAGTGATAATATTACCCGCAGGATTCGTATGGAGCCACAGCATGGGCAACATGGGTAAGCAACCGGTTTCCCCCTTTCCCCTTCAACGAACAAGGTATGCTATAGGTGGTGTGTCCAACAACTTTCTTCAATGTAACTCATCCAATACACTTAGTTGCACACAAGTCAATGGTTAGTGAGACCCATTTAATATAGTCCTCGAGAAGCCGCATGGCCAGGCTTCAGGGACAACGCGGAGGTAGAAAGTATGCTAAAAAGACAAGTCCCTTGAGTGCCTGCATAGTAGTCTAAATTATAAAGGATAATACTAAGGTGTACACGAAGAATTAGCAAACCCAATCGTACTGTATGTTCGTTGTACTTTGAGATGTGTCACTTGAGCTTTCCTGTCACGTGGCGCACCTTGCATGTAAGAATAGAACGCGTTGTTCCGCGAGGAACTGGAAACTATCTGGCTACGGCTAGGATATATATATGACTCTTTGTCCATGGTGTAACATGACATTTCCTAAGTTTAGATGTAGAAACCGACCTCACTAGTACACCGGGTACTTCTTAACATGACAGTTTACTTGGGAGCTGTATATTATACCCGATGATGGTGTACTGTGTATGATTTCGAGATTGATGTTGCAGAAGATGCGTCTGTGAATATGGCCGTAGCATCCCAACTGGTCACTCAGGAGTTATTATGCCCAAATAGCCTCCAAAATATTGCCCAGGCTGGAACATACACATAGTCAATTACATTTCGGGACGTACAATTGCAGAATCCGAATTAGTGTGACCTTGGGCACTAATAGAAATTCATGTTCTCCTTTTCACAGACCTAGAATCCGTCAATATAGATCATTTGGCAGGGAAGTTATTACATCCAGAGAAGTCAAGATGAACCAATTAACGGTAGAAAAGGGATTATACGGAGTAGGGAAATCGAGAGTATTCGGGGGTATACGATGCGTACCTACCTAGGCAGCCGGGCCGACTGTCCCAGTCTACGAACCTTCGTCAAACCCATGGTATAATAGCAAAGTCTACCCTACGAAGATTTACTAGCTTCTCTCTAGAGGTGCCACCGGCGATACCCCTTCGAAGTAGTCCGTAATGTCTCCCACAGTTACTCAACCACATATCCATCAACCGAAAACTACCTAGGTATGTAAAAACACCGTGTATTCTCATTTATTTGCTAGGAAAAAAGTTGCCACCGACGTGTGTCACCAACGTGTCAACCGACGCACTTGCCATTAAAAGTCCTCGAGAATGCGGCCTAACAAATCATCCCCTCTAACCACTCCTTCGACTCGTTCGCGACCCGTGATGGTCGTAAGCACGAATGTGGGCCAAACATCAGCCGAGTGCTCAGAAATGTAGCAGAACCATGAAATACCACTTGGGTGCATCAATTGCTCTCGCTCGAAGGCATCGAACTGTGCGTCGCTGATGTCATTGCCCAATCGAGCTATGGTTGCCACCAGGGCGTACTTCACATCACCACCGAAATCCTTCCATTCGTGCAAATCTTCATCGTCGAATGCCAACTCTCTGTGCAAGTTCCAGGCAGCCATATCGTCGTCAGGAAGAAGATGGCGGTTTCTGTCGATTCTCTTCATGGTCTTGTCGTACCAATTAAGGTCCGGGACAAGGATGGTGTTCGACAGGAAGAGTTTTGGCTTCAAGATGCTGTACGGGCTAGTATTCAGGAACGTGAATCTGTTCTCCAAGTTGACGTAGATGTTCCGGAGCTGATCAAAGTCTCCGTCTGAGAGGAGCGTCTCGAAAGTCTCGCATGCGAAATCGTGATCATCGAACATGCAACGAGGGATCACGACGTTTTGAACAGCAGACGCTAGTTCACCCACTAGAAATAAATGTTTTTAGTAACTTCTTCCTCTTATGTTTGAAAATAGTTCTTGGGAAGTAATCTAAGGTGCTGGAGCGCAGCAGTGGTGAGAATCGGGGTCTCAGGAATGATAAACTTACAACCAAGGTTGAATCCACCCCAAAGGAGGAAGTCGGTGGTCTCGCAGAACCAAGTAATACTTCCATCTCTGAGCCGATAGAATTTGCCTCCGCCTTCCTCAAGGAGGACGCGTCTAGACAGCGAGCATGCATGATACAACGCCGGTGGCTCCTGGAGGATTCGAACGGAGACGGACAGCAAGATATATCCTGCATTTTTCTTGAGCTCAGCCACCGCGGCCTATCGTGTAACACGTTTGTTAGGGCACTTTCAAATGATGATAGACAAAATGAAGGATTACAACAAATCATTCACGAGTTTAGGGCAGAAGACAAACACATACCTTCCAAACCATCGCCTGTAGTTCCGGGGGAAATTCAGGGAACTTGGGGAAAGTTGACGGTCCAGCCGCAAGCTGAAGTTGCTGATTGGTCTCCATTGGAACGTGATGGAAGTGAGTTGGAAAGGCGTGAGGGATGGGCAGACGAAGAAAGTGAGTACCAGTCTGTGATGTTGCTGGTTGAGAATGATGCTAGGAAAGAAATCAAGAACAAGTGGAGGGGGATTTCTTATTTATGATCTGAGAAAACAGTGAAGGTAAGAGTTCGTCACTACCTACGGACCATAAAACATGGAGCGTAGAAGGTGCAGATAGAAATGAATCACTTTTGCAATCCTTGCTAGATGATTGGGCCTGTTGAAGGTTAGGCCAGCTTGGAGGCAAGAGCTCAAGGCAGTGTGTACAAGCAATTATTAATTACATGTATGTATACCATGATGTGTAGGAAATCGGTTGAGTACTCTTTGAGAAGGAACTCCATTAATGCCCTCTTGCCTTCTTGCAAGGACCACATCGTGACCCTCTTGTAATTGCACCTAGATAGATATGGCTATAGCACCGGCCGGTTCACATTAATCGGAGCCGAGAGATGATATGACCCGCCTTTCAATAAGTGGTCCTTAATTGGACAAACTGAAGATATAGAGCACTGTGTTGGCATTCCCGTGAGTCAGGGAGACAATTGTATACTGTCCAGATCGAAACATGGCTTTTTCAGTGTCGAATGGAAAATTCACTAAGCTTCACATCTGTTTATGATTTACAAAAAGGTATTCTACCCTCGTCCAGTAGCTCAATGTGCACATACCTACCTGACAATGAAGAAGAGTAAATGTCTCATCTTATAAAAACTTTGCTGTCTAACATCCCAAGTTTGTTAAGATTATAGCGCCGGGAAAACATTTAGGCTAGATCTAACACAAATAGATGCTATCCCCTCTATAACTCTGTTCAACTTGTATTAAAACTGTGCGTACTTGGTATGCGTAGATATCTACCTACTCCCCGAACCTATTGTTCAACGTAGATGTAACTGGGGTTCCTATAATAACGCTTTCGAAGGGGCTCTGCCTGTTGAGTGATCAAAAGTACCTACAAGGTACTTTATGTATGCCATAGAGAAGGTGCACCAATTCATCGAAAGTGACTTGACTACCGTTGCCTTAGCTGTAACAATCGGCCTCGATTTCATGGCTGCTTCCATCTCTGTATTCAGAACCGATCCGATATGGAGAGGAGAGATACGCTTCCTCCTTGTATGTAGTAGCTACCTAGTAGGTACCTAAACTTACGTGGTATGATGTACATTCGATCGAAGAAATGTAGATCGTGATGAGATTGGGAGCCATGATAGAGATAATATTTCAGTATACATATCGCCTAACAGGACTAATAGAAGGTTATAACCAATGATGATTGGCGTCTTTGTTGAGTTGAACTCTTTGGACTATTTGGGTCCTATGTGAATTCATTCATGTGGGATATCCGAGTATCTAGAGGCCAGGGGTGCAGGGGATCGACAAGCAGGGTTTGGAATCCCACCAGTCTTGGTTCCAATCAACACGACGCCCACCTGCTAAATCTAAATTCAACATCACAGTGAGCTGCCCTGCAGTTCAAGCTCAGCCCCTAAAAGCTCGTTCTCTTGGATGCTCCAGGGGGTGGAGAAGACTAACGCAGGTACCGATTGATTCCCGCTTCTTGCGGCGTAGCTAGCCCTCTTCTCCCCATATTCTACTGCTCAGTAAAGCTTTTGAATAGGTACCTACATTCAAATGTCGTTGGTATAATGCATGAGTTGTATAGTGAGTGCGTTCCTGTATTGCTTCAGCAATGCAGAACCACCATGACAATGAGCTTTTCGACGATCACAAGTATTATTTTCCGCTTGGCACACTAACGCATCCTCAGCAGCCCGGCCTCGAGGTTGCGCCAGAGCGAGACGAGCATAGCAGCACACCCGGATTACAACCCATGTTGCAAGATGAGCAGAGGTATGCCAACGTTGCGCTAGGAGGATTGTATAATAGCGCGCCACCGTATAGAACTTATGGCACAGCACACGCCGACGAACTTACATCGCAAGGCATGCAAACTGTCTCTACTATAGAATCACAGCCATTACCACGATCGCAACTGCAATTCCAATCGCTGCCGCACTCGCAAAATCAATGGACTGGATCGACCGCCTATTAACACTACGGGCAATCATTCCAGACTCTCCCGTCATCCCAAACTTCTGGTTATTCTAGCGACCATCCGACATACTGTTCTCAGTTAGCCGCGCCGAGTACCGAACACCAATACATCAATCCGTTTGCGAGAACTAGCCCGAATACGTCACGGGGGAAGGATGAACATTAGACTCAAGTGGGAAAAGACGTTAAGGTCAAGCGCTGGGTGTTATGGGCTGTTGGCGGTGCACTGCTATTTCTAATTAGTGCTGGCGCTGTCTTAGGTGGTGTTCTAGCGGCTATGGCAGCGATTCGCCAATCGTTTCGAATACAACATCTAATGGGACTTCCCCAGATATGCCAAGCTCGACACCAATATCAGCGCCAATAAAATCCATCAAGACGAATTCTAGATTAGCTGTGACGGGTTATAGGACCAAGACAGACTATAGCATTCGTCTTTTCTACCAAGAAAAAGACAACCAACTCCGATTCGTGGATAAGGAGAGCGCCGGCGCTAACTGGACCGAATCAGCCACCATTTTGGATAACCTACCGTATCAACCGAAAATAAATGGATCAATTGCGGCCGGCTCATATTTATTCGACGACCCAGCGGTAAGTTCTCTATTTCGAACATTTCTGCCTCACGCACTACTAATCGAGTACCTCGCCGAAACTCGAATTCTTCTACGAGGATAAAGACGGTATTGTTTGAGGCCAGAACTTCAACTTCAAGTTTGAGAATGGAACAATCCCCCTGAAAGGTGAAGGTG
Source organism: Hypoxylon sp. CO27-5 (assembly GCA_002120305.1). Lineage (NCBI taxonomy): Eukaryota > Fungi > Ascomycota > Sordariomycetes > Xylariales > Hypoxylaceae > Hypoxylon > Hypoxylon sp. CO27-5. Next base: position 84,582 of record KZ112593.1, on the reverse strand, counting down.
GGAGTATTAATAATTATCCCCTCCAGATCGCCGAGAACACGAAGATTTCATCGTTCTTCCCATATTTAGTATCACAAGATGCCGATAATTTAGTACGATGGACTGTGATGCATGGTCAAAACACTAGCAATCTTTCAGCCCCATGGTTGGTCAACGATACTAAATGGGACGTAAAAGCATCTAAAGGGGGTAGTGTGGTGGTTCTTCCGATCGCCCAAGATGTCCGAAATGCAGGAGGTATCGTATACCGTTTAGCCGAGGGCATGCTATCGGTCAAGATTCACGATGAATCAGACCCAAGTAATGGGCAAGTAGCTTGGAGGAAAGGAGCTCTCTCAAAAGAAATCCCGTCGAACACCTCCATTGGTGCCTTTTCGGTAGGCCGCCCTTACGACAATAATAACCAAGTCAACACATATATAGGTACTTTACCAAGATAACGACGGCACAATACAAGTTGTGTGGCAGGACGATAATACGTGGAAAGGACCTGAAACATATGACGCCTTGAAAGAGGCTGACCTCGGAACTGATATCACCTGCTTGACTCCGGGAGCATATGATGCTGCAAATATAGGGATATCTAGAGAACAGGATATGAACAGGTGCTTCTTCATGAGCGGTGGGATAGTAGAAAAGGTGTAGTTTGACGTCTCCGAATGGAGTATCGCAAACCAATTGACTCTTTGACGACAGCTATTTATTTCGGTGTTGATAAGAAAGATGATGATGCTACTAGAATGCTTTACATTAGGTCTACCTAGACACCTAAATGGTTATTATGATCATAAATCATATCATTGAGATCTAGAGAATTGTTATACATATGGGTATGTAGGTATAGTTCATAGGAAGGAAGAAAGGGGCAAAGGAATTCTGGCCGGGTGTCACATGATGCTCCCTAAAGTGCCTCCTAAAGTGGGGGGGTATGCCCATTGCTCGAGGTCTCAATCTACGTACCGTACAAAAAAGTGATGAAAATACCTAAGATTTAAGCAAATCCATCCAAATATGAACAACATATAAACGTGGTGACTCAGACTACAAACATAACAGGATTCAGATTGCATCAGATGAGCAATCAAGCAATGGTAACAAGTCGACTTGAGCTTCGAGATATATTATGTAAGTATCTACATACATAGATTGAAATCATGCGAGTTATGTAAGATGGCATATTTGATAGATTGGATCTAGCTGCAGTAGCCGTCTCCACCAATCGCCCCACGGCGGCTATCCGACCCCTAAGCATCCCAGGCATATTACCGTCCCGGGGCCTACTAGAAGCAATTAACCGTTTATTTTAAGTAATACCATTTGCTAATAAATAATTTTTAATTAACATTTAAAATAGTAAACATTTAAATTTATTAATAATTATTATTATTTTAATTATTAATATTATTTAAATATTTAAATATTTTTAAATAATAATATTTTATTATATATATATAATTATATAATTTTTTACTTTTATAACTTTAATTAATTAAAGCTTTTAATATTAATGTTAATATTATTATTATTATTAATATTATTATTATTATTAATATTATTATTAATTTTATATATAAAAAAGGTTTTTTTTTAAATTTTTTTAAATTTTTTAATTTTTTAAATTTTTTAAGTTTTTAAATTTTTTAATCTTTTAAATTTTTAAATTTTTAAATTTTTATATAATAAATAAGTTAATAAATAAGTTAATAAATAAGTTAATAATTTTTTAACTAATTTTTTTTAATTAATAAGTTAAAAATTTTTAATTTTTTAATTAATTAATAAATTAATTAATTTTATAATATTATAACTTTTTTAATAAATATATAATTTTATAATTTTATAATTTTAAATAATAATTATTAAATAAATAAAGTTTATTAATTATTTAATAAAAGTTAATATATTATATAATAATTAAGTTAAATATAATAAAAAAAGTTATATTTAAGTTATAAAAAAAAATTTAATTAAAATAAAAGTACTTTTAAATATTATTTATATAAAATATATAAAGTTTATATATATTTAATTAATTAATTATATATTATAATATTAATAATAATATATTATTATATTTATTAATATATTTATTAACGTATTTATTATTTATATTATTTATTTATTTAATTTAATATTATTTAATTTTTTTTTATAACTTTTATTTTTTTTTTATATTTTTTTAACTATTTAAATTTAATTTAAAACATTTATTTATACTTAACTATTAATATTTCCTATTTATTATTTTAAAATCTAATAAATTTAAAACATTTATTTTTTTCAAACAATTAGTTTATTATTAAATTACAGTTAATCAATCCCAGCGGGCTCTTATAAGGTATGCGAGAGTAACCCGAGCTAGCCGATAAGATAAGGAAGCATATGGAAGTTGCTTGGAAGTTGCTTGGCGATTGTGTAAACTCCCATTCTGGCAACCATCGCATCATGCATCGTAGCTCGCGTGCCCCCCGATCTGGTCTTGTCACGGGGAACCCTCATCAACACCACGATTTTTCTCTACTTTTGTAAACACTATCTGCTATATATTGCGAGGCTCCAGCGCCTTCTCAACTTGTAAGTTTGGAGAACTAAGGTCCATGTGCATAAGAAGGCCAAGACCTCAGCCCCTCAACATACCGCATCGTTATTCATCGTAACTCGACTGTTGCTAACTCCCTATGTTACAGTTTTTGAGCAATTCTTACTCAACCCCGAAAACTTTGTACCTATAGCATAGTCCGACTAATAAAAAATATTTCGGAGAGCCTCTAACATCCTCCGCGCTTCATGACCTCCCACTCGATATCCCTTGAAGCGACCTAAGCGAGTCTAGAATCGCAGGATGTCCGCCAGTAATAATGGGTCTACCGTACCTCAACTGTCTGAGGATGGTGTTCATGATATAAGCGACACCGAGTCGGGTAGTTCGGTTGTTGGAAGTGGTGCCCCAGATACTCCCAACTGTCCATACCAGAACTCCGAATTTTTTGGTCAAGAATGCTCCCGCTATCACGATTGCCCAACGCACATGATCGAGAGAAGCTCTGCGGAAGAGATTGCTACCGGCACCGGAGTGGTTGAGACAGTTAGTCGACCTACAGAGCTTGGGGCTACGCCAACACAAGTTAACGGTACAGTGGAGGATGGAGCGAATACGGAAGGCGCAGGCGCAGAAACCGAAGTAAATCAAGCGGGCATATCAATACCGCAGCAAAACCAGGCTACGACTACCACCCCGTTGGCAGTTGTTGTAAATGGTTCTTTGGGACGAACAAATTCGGGGTCACAGCGGGCATCACAAAGAGAACATGTTTCTGCAGCGCAAGAAGAGGGCATTACTCTTAGGGAAGCTCTCCATCAAACAACTGAATCTCTCAACGGACTATCCATTGGGAATGAGGCGTCGTCTAGCTCCATATCTGACTCGAGACTCCCACCCTCCGGAAACACAACTCAAAATGGAACAGGTCCATCAGATCCTCGAGAAACCCAACAGCTGGCCTCGAGGTTGAACCCGATAGCACCGACATTCTCTCCACGGCCGGAAAGGAGGTCTCCGCAAGACATTACCCTTCCAAGATGGCAACCGGATAGTGAAGTAACGTACTGTCCGATATGTCATACGCAATTCAGCTTTTTTGTTAGGAAACATCATTGTCGGTAAGCTTATCTATCACATTTGCCTGAGAACTATTCACGGAAGCTGATAAGCGAGATAGGAAATGTGGAAGAGTTGTGTGTAACGCTTGCTCCCCGCATAAGATCACTATACCCCACCAATATATTGTGCGGCCACCTGGCGAAAGGTCATTTCACCGGTATTCATTTCTTGGGGACGAAGGTAGTATAGCTGATTTCAGTGCTCTCGGAGGCGGCGAGCAGGTCCGGCTTTGTAACCCATGTGTCCCGGACCCGAATACTACTCCACCACAAACTCAGCATTCGACGAGCCAGTTCTCCCCAAGGTCGCCGCATCAGCGATCTCAGAGCGGTTCTAGCGGTCATTACAACGGCGATAACAATATGCACCGCTATTCACCGTACTTGATGTCACCAAATATGCCTCCTGACGCTTATTCTAGGAGTCGGAGCGTCACTATGGTTTGTCTTTTTTCACTTCTATATCTTATGATGGATGTACTAATACCATAGTAGCATTCTGGACAGGGTCCCTCGAGGCCTACGAACAGCGGTTACTTACCGCCTCAGAGCCGAATTATGGCCGGAACTCCTCCAACCTACTATCCCCATCCATACTCGACACATCGTCACCCTTCCCTCCTTGGCCATCGCTTCCCTGGAGCTTCTCTTGTAGATCTTGCTGGCCCGTCGTCTTCGTCCTCGGCGGCTGCAATGAATCGCCCGTTACCACCCCCGCCACAGATTCCAGAGGAGGACGAATGCCCAATATGTCACCGCGAGCTACCCTCAAGGGAATTACCCAACTTCGAGGCTCGCCGAGAGTCACACATCGAATCATGTATCATAGCTCACAGCACGTACAGCCCGAGTCGAGACGCATCTGGTAGGTCGGGCAGCCATGGGACGCCACCACCCAGGGCTACTCGCAGAACTGGAATGTTCCCGTACTTGGCAACGGAAAAAGATTGCGTTGATTCTGCGGAATGTACCATCTGCCTCGAGGAGTTCGAGGTCGGTGTTCCGATGGCTCGTTTGGAGTGTCTATGCCGCTTTCATCGCTCCTGCATCACCGCATGGTTTGTTGACCACCCCGGACGGTGTCCGGTTCACCAGCATGATAGTTTCGGATATTGATTAGGGCCGGGGACCAATCTCCTTTTTGCACGCCTTTATAGCTCACTGCTCGGAATACGAGCCCACACTGTCTCATCTCGTTGTACTTATACCAACTTGTTCCTTTGGGGATGTGAATAAGGGGATAGTTGGGAGGTCTGGCATCGTAGCATTGCTCTACGCTCCTTTATAGTCTGCATTTTCCTTGATTCAGCGCCGGGTCTTTCTTTCTTCTCTAGATGCATGTGACCCTGCGTCACTACATATTCCAGGAGTCTGGCGTTCGGCTCTGCTCTTAAAGCGCTTGGATAGATAGATATATACCTATTGTTTTACAAGTTACCATATATTGGGATTTTTGTCTCTAGAGTGTTATTCAGTGACATGATTAGGTAGGTAAGGGCCATGGTACTATGTAGAAGGTAAAATGCATTAGATGATATTTCCACATGGAATACTGTACTCCTCGATGCTTGTTAGGCCGTTTCCTAATATCATACCACTATGATTCAACCACGTTTCTACTCGCCGTGTTTTAAGTCTAGCTCGACAATAGTAGCATGCATTAGAAGCTTGTGGTAGCCTGTGGGCCGCGCTTACAGGGGTTAATTTAGTCTCGTCAAGCTTTACTCCGTAGACTTCACCGACAACGCACGTACATACCGTAGCTCGCTACGCCGTATTATACTGTACTGTACTGCCCGTCTCCACCTTGACCTTCTTTAGTCCGGTTTTGGCTCCCGAGATCAAGATTCCCCAAGACACCCCCAGCCGACTGTCAAACCTGCCACCCTTTTTGCCTCCACCTTCGTACACCACACACCATGACCTGTCATATACGTGGTGTGACTCGAGTCTTCTTTAGGGTCTAGCATAACGTACCAGGAGGCACTAATGGGCCACCATTCACGCGGCCAGGGACTTGACAGTTCGACCCCTATTTTGCCTCACGTACGGTACTTCAAAACTTAGGCTGCTGGGTGGGTTTGCTCTACGGTAGTAGGAGCAACGCAGCAACTTGACGGGAAAAAAATTGAAACACTTATACTGTGTGGCGAGGACCCTAATTTTTGCCTCCGGTTCTTGCCTTGGCTTTCCTGAGACGCGCGCATAGCTTTGCGGCCGGGTATGCCAGGTCTGAAAGCTCCGTACATGCTTTCGTCCGGATCCGGGCTACCGTAACTCCATGCGGAAAGCTCTCGCGATGTTGGGATCCTGTTCCTGGCCTTGGCGCGCGCGCTTTGCTGCAGAGACCCTTCGCGTGTCATTCCTTATCGAGGCAATATGCAGCGTTGCCATGAGTCAGTTAGTGTGAGCTGGAGCTATCTGGTAGCGCAGGATCAGACTACTTGATGTCGACGGCGGGTAAGCCCGTTCGTGCTGACTCGGGCGACTACCATCGTCGTCAGCAGGTCTCACGTGGGTTTGGCTATTTCCAACGTCCGCAGAACGTGATCTAGATACTGAAATATCTAGTTCTCTGACTAAAGCCATCTAACCTAACGAGCAGCATAATTCTTTGATGCCAACCTCGACTTAATAGTCAAATTAGAGGACTTGGCGAGGGCTGTTATAGGCAAAGGGAGCGAAACAGCGCATCCTCCGCATCTGGTGTATTGATGCCTCATCCATTTTAGGACCAGCTATTGAACGGCAGCTCAATCCTCAATAACTACCTCTTGGTCTAGACTCGCAGGTCGCGGGCGTAATCCTCCTGGCGAGCGGAGAGTTCTCCGTGCCGAACGCTGTCGAGGCGAGGTGCAGCAGCAGCTGACATGTGAAGCGCGACATTTTCGGCGATGTTGGATAGGTACCCAACGCCCTCAATATTCCTTTTACCCGCGCCAACAGCGCGATAAATTGGCCGTTTTGTCTCTCATTCTACGCATTCTTGACGGCATCCACCAAATAGGTTATAACCACATCGAAGATGCCTTGAACTTGGTAACGGGAGGATCGTGAGGTAGCCTAACGCGGTTTAAAGCAGTTCAATATCCGTCCGTTGTTGCACCCCGACACTTTTGCTGCCTACTAGGTATCCGCACTGGAGCTCTTCGTCGCATTGGGAATGGGCAGCTCGCAGCTTATTCAACGTGCAGCAACGGACACAAAATGCCCATTTATAAGCATTGAAGCATTCTGCCGTGGAAATATACGCTTTATCTTTCCTCGAGCTTGTGGAGCAGCGTAGTGTTTCTAATAACTGTGCTATCACTTACCTCCATATGTCTCTTAAATGGTACCATAAAAGGAATGCTTCCCGAATTTCCATGCATGAGGCTCATGTGCTTTCTACACCGGTGGATGGATGTAGAAGTTACCCCAACGTGTTCATGTAGGTATCTGTTGAATAGATATGTATGTCTTGCTTGCGCATCGTATGCCTTAACTCTTGACTCAGTTCCTACCGAAACCTCCGGGCTATCAGGGCCCAACCGCATCTAGCCGAAGGCTTCAGCTCTTACTGATTAAGGCGTATCTCCAAAAGAGGCGGCCAATGAATCCCACTTAGGCAGGTATCTGCCTAGTCAGATAAGGCAACGAAGAAGAACAGAAGTTTAAAGAATGAAAAGCTTAGTTAATGATCGCGAACGGCGACTAACAAGGAATAAAATCATTGCTCACGTGTCGCGTCAGCCTATAGCTGCGCAGACTATCACATACCATCACGTAGTCGCAACCAAAAGTAGCGGCACTTGGTATTTCTTAACTCTAATAATATGGCATTGTACATAGGAATAAGAGTCGAGAGATGAACAGAGCCAAAGCGGTGTAAGAATGCCATTCTTTTCTCCTTCCGTCCATCCAGCCATCCACGTGCCGCCGCCACGACATCCGCAGGAAAAAAAAATAACTCGCAAGGGTCAGTGAACGATAACCCACTTCACCGAGAGAAAACCGGTAAGGCTTCCAAGGTTTTGCGCTTGAAAAATACGAGACCCGCCAGGTAATAGTGGACGGATTTATGAACTGAAAGAAAGAGAAGGAATATACAGAGAATAGTTGGCATTGTCACTCACCGAAAACTACTTCTCTATAATGCTTCCCCAAGGAGTAGAATATGAGTCAGGAATGCGTATCTGTATAACCCCATGTCTTGCCCTCCCCGCGTGGTGGATCCTGTCAAAAAAATAACGAGGACCCTGTTCGCCACTCGTGACAATATCTAGCGAGGCGCGATGACTAACAGCCTCATTTTACTAAACGCCTTACGCATGTAGAATACATAGAACACATAGATCGTCAAGCCCAAGGAATTCTTTGAAACCAACAGGGATGTAGAACTCTCATGTTGGATGACCATGAAGTACGGAAATGCTACTGTCTAATTCTCCTCGAGATCACCAACACGCGTCAGCCTAAACCGTGGGGGTTGGCATATTTGATAGGTCCCCTGGACGAAGAAATGTAGAAAACATGTAGGGAAATAAGAAGGGTTCTGAAGACATCTTGTTGGTAGACACCCTAAGGTGTGGTTACACAGAAGAGATTTCCTCGCGGTTCAATTCGAATTCCGACTCTATGGGATTTTCAATGCGCATGATGAATAAAATGATCATCCTAGACCTTTCCTCTTTGCCCACACTACGACCATCTTCCTTTCCTAGGACCCTTTACAGTCAGACAAAGTCCACCATTTTAACTCGTCCAAAGCGAACGGCTACGGCTCACGCCGTCATGAGTTTCTGACCCCCTGCCGGCGGAAATGGCCCGGGAGAAGACGTTAGTTAGAAGGAACAAGTAAGGTTCCTCGTCTAAACCCCTATTTTGACCGGCCGGTAATTCCAATATCGCCCAATAAATCCTCTTACACTGCATGCGGATTTTCCTGTACGGTAAGCTGAGAGCTTTCCACCTATTCCCTCTATCCCCTGAAATCATGGGAATCACAGCATCTGCAGTGCTGATGTATCCGACGAACCGGTATGTCGTAAATTTGCTGTCCGGTTGCACACGTGGCAGCGTCGATACGATTTTCCATCTCCTTTTATAAATGTAGTGTAGCTTGGGCTATCGACCTGATCGTTTCCCAAAGCAATATTGTCTTAGTCTTGTCGACCATGACACGCGAGGGACAAGCGAAGGGCGCGTAGACGAGTCGTTCCTATCGCGGGAGGATGACTTGTGTTGACGTCTTACTCGACGTTGCAGTTGAGATGACTTGTGGCCGTCTTCGGCGGTTAAGACACGACGCAATTGATAACGAGATTGCGAAGCGCCCTGGCCTGCAACCAGGTCGCTGTCAGCCTCCCAGTATCGCGAACGGGGGATTGGACGCAGATTCGGAAGCGACTGAGACGGGAAGGGCCCCACCAGCTGCAAGGTCACAAGATACTATTCGTCACCAAAACTCAACCCAGAATAGCAATCGAATGAACGGGTAGGCTCTCTATTCGCGAATCATTGTCCATTGTTATGCCCCCAATGACGAGCAACGCCTACGTACATGTGTAATGTGGTCAACGGAGGTCAATCGGCCCCCTTGTTGACTTGCCGAAATCAAAATAATCGTTATTTGCAAACGCCGTTTGTGATGCCAAATTCCGTTTCAACCCACCCCCGTGAGCCAATGGTAGTCCTGATGCTGATGTTGTAAGTCATGAAACGGCAGTGGTATATAAACTCTTTCTCAACACCGGATTCCCTGTCTTGGTATAATATCACAGTACAACTCATCGCCCTCGTTGTGTAGCACTGCTGATGATAAACACACTCAGAATCGAAGTCCCTAGATGAGTCGGCTCAGGCATTCGGCTGAGGCGTAGTAATAATAAAAAAGAAAAGAAGCGACCAATGGCTGCCGAGAACTTCGTTGGGTGATGAGGTATCGCATAATCCGTTCAGTTCTTTTATCGGTGCCGTCGGCGTTGTAAAACCGCTAAATCGATATGGGTATCATAGGCGCCATCGTCGCGACACAGCGGCCTTCATAATCCAGCTCAACTCCTCCCCATTGCAGTAATTGTGATATATCACTTTCTGCCCCTATTGCCGGAGGTGATCTTGCTTGTGCTCATTAGATCACCAATATACTTTTGCAAAAACTTATTATGGTTGTCCAGCTTGTCGTGTTCTTCCCTAACAGCTTCTATCCGATTGAAGATCATTAAGAGAGAATCTTGTAAAGCTCGTGCATGCCTATAACCGTTAGCCCAAGCTTTAAACAATTAGTATGGAAGAAGGACTGCCTTACTTATGTAATTCTTCCCTTGCTTCACGTCCCATAACTTCTATATCTTCGCTTGTCCTTCGCGGACTCATTGCCCTAACGTCATCTGGTTCAAGATCCGGCTCAACTGGACCAACTTGAGAAGAATCTCGAGGGACTATTAGAGTGCCGCTGCTCTTTCGATTGGGCAAGCGCGGTCGAATCGGGACGGGGTTATGAATCTCCTGGGTCTCTGCAGAAGAAGAGGAAGAGGAATCCGATCGCTCGGGAGGATTAGGTTTCGTAGAGGTAGGTTCACTGCTCATTGTGAACGGGGTTGCGTATATAATTGTAATATCTTCTTGGTCCAGACCGAGGAATTGTTATGTCGAAATGAAGTATTGAGTTGGGTAAAAGCGAAAGACGTTAAGCCGTATTATAATGGATTAAGGCTGGCAAGATGCCGTCAACGTTCACGCCCGTATCCTCCCGTCGCCCAAGCCTCAAAGGGATTACCACCATTCAAAGCACAGACGATGCGCCGGCGTCGAGGAGCTTGGTAGAGAGTAGGTAACGTGTGCGTGGTTGTGTGCAACAGGCCTGAAGCGCAAGTAACGAGAGAAGGGGCGCGAGAGGCTGGCTTGGCTAGTTCCTGCAAGAAGGATACATCGGCTCTTTTTCAAAAGATAATTGCTTCGTGGGAGGGTAGAGGTTTGTATAAGTCGGTCAGACTACTGTAGCAGAAAGAAGATGGGGTGGACTTTGGGTAATAAGGGAGGAGGAGTAGGAAGAGGTCGAACGGGTCTAGTCTTTGCGAATCGGGGATGAGCGGGGGGAACCAATTCGACATAGGTTGAAGTGATCGTCAGTCGAAACCTCAGGACTCTTGACGGGGGGTGCAACAGGTTGTTTTGGGGGGTGACTTGGGTGAGCGTGGTTGGGTTTTGCGCTGGCCGAGTATGGGAGAGTTTGTGTGGTCAGCGAGCTCGTGGGTCGTTGTCGATCGGTACAAAAATGTTCAAAGGACGGCAAGACGACGTTTTTTGTTTGGCCTCTGATGTGACAGAGATTACGGCACGGCGCAGGGGACATGGGCGAACTTGAGAGAGTGACATAGACACAGTAAATTTTATACGGTATATTTCTAGGTACGTATCCACTTTCATCCACTTCCTCGCTTGACCCAGCTACGTACACCCAGGTACCGTTTTACATGTACATAGGTACACCATTCTAGGTACACCCATCGGAGCACAAACCCAGGACCATCCTACGTAAGGTACAACGCACCTAGCACGCATCAACGATCAACGAGGGAAGGGGGGGCTTCCTCATTGAGGTCATTTGGGTTCGATGCAAGTATGTAGTTGCAGTATCCTATCCTTATCCATTGAATGTTTCTTATCCCATGTATGAAGAAGGTTTATGCCTTACCCGCAAAAAAACAGAAACAAACTACCACTAAACTTGACTACCTTATTGATCGCTGAATTAAACCTTCACTGAGGTATCCTCCGTGACCCATAGCCCCCGATGGTTCAATTTCACTATACCTTATACAACTCATCATATGTATACACTACCTCCGTACTATACAACATTCATTATTATTACTTCCTTGCTAGGCAATTCTAAACTACAGCCACGTCTATTATAAGCCTAATTATATATCAGCTCATAAAGATCGCCTTGAATTCAGCCAAATCGCAAACCTGATTATTTCCCATACGTGGTTCCTCACGGCTTCGAAGGACTTGAGACACGATGGCAACAGTGAGGAGAAAAGGCTGTCTCAGAAAAGACCATCAGCTCCGTCCCATTCTTTCTTACTAATGGTATTTGCTATTACTATCCGTGAGAGAAAAAAGGCCACCAACGTCCATAATATTCTTGTACGAAACTACCACTGAAGGGCATCCACATAGAATATCCCAGTCGCGCTGATCGTCGTCGACCTGTGTGACTCCAACAGATCGCTCATGATTGGAAGGTTTGATAAGAAGTGGTCCTTTGTATGGGGAATGAACAGGCGTGGTAACGAGGAATGGGATTTCTGATGGATTCCTCTCGGGCTTGGCCAGAGACAATCTGACCAATGACCGTGCTCGCGCTCATGGACCAGCTAGAGAGCTTGATGGGGTACGGCAAGCTTAAGCCGTTTCTAAGGGGCTCTGTGATGGGCAACTGATCTTAGAAGCCTGCTTCAAGACGACGTTTTTAGTAAGTGATAAGCAAAGAGCTCCGTTCAACGACCCATTATGATGCCTAGAAACTTCTTACAATCTGGCGGTCGGGAGCGACACCCTGAGAAACTCTTGTTTGACAAGTTTCACTGCGGAATATGCCATAACTCATAATGGAGACAGCACACTTGAATTTATTACACGAATGTTAGATGGCGACTACGTTGAAGATGTTTGTGGCGGTTTCAAAAATAGAGACATTTCAAATGAAGCGAGGAACCCGAATCGGAGGGCCAGCACGGTTCATGACTGGTCTAACTAACTTCTTAGCGCAGATTAAAGTTGTTCTTCCGCTCTGCAGGGCACCAATTTCAGAGGATGTGAGAAGGACCCCTAAAATCCGTCTTCGGGGGTTGCAGGATGCAAGTTCGGCAAAATGCGAATTGCCATCCGTCAAAACCCCATAAGATGGCAAAGAATGCCACTGGTTATTGTGTCATCACCGGACCATTTAGATCAGCGAAGCCTTGCTGCCTCGCTCTTTTCCGAACAGTTTGATTTCAAGGACCCCTGGAACATTTCGGTAGGTCAAGCAAAAGAGAAACAAGAATCTTCGAGACGACACACAGATGGCGTAATCGGTACGTCCTCGGGTCTTTTTTTGCACGGGTTCATTGACCTAGCGCGAGAGCGGTTCCCGGAAGATGACGATTTTGTCGGACGGAAGAGACAGGGCAGATATGTACTATTGTATATCTGGGGCCTTCGAGCTGAGGCAAAGCTGGGCTGGCTTTGCACAGTCGAACATACGGTACGGCATGTATCTCACAGTAAGTAACTCTCGGTACTTTGACGATGTACCTGTGTAATATCTCTAAACCGGATGCGGGGCCTTTCTACCCCGAGGCGTGTGGTGAGGAACATGAGGAACACAATTGTGATGTCATTTCAGTACAAAAATATCTGATATTCGTGGCCGCTCCAGCTTGACCGACCAATATTATGATGTATGTATGTAGCAAGAGTACGCCCTGCGTCTTATGTCCTTACCCGTGGGTCGAAGTTATTTTACATGACAGGACGAGAACATCGACGTCGTGCCCCTAGCAGAAAACCTAGTAGAAAGAACAGCCCACTGGGATGGATACAGAAGAAGACGGTCGAATGGGAAGACGACGATCCAAATGTTAAGGTATTTAGTAAGGGTATCCCCAGAATACTTCTATGCGCACAGCCCTTGTGGTGCTATGTATGCACCTAAGGTACCCAAAGCTACTAACAAAATGCTCAACTTCTAAATGCCTTATCCACAGTCTTATCATTACCTTCATGGGAAGGTGGATTAGTCAATCTTAATTTGAGCCAGGCATTCGACGGTGATTCTACACTATTAAGAGGTCCCGATTGCCCCGTCTTTTTTCTCTCTCAGTTTCTTCAATACACTACGATATTCTTTTTCCCTACATCCTTTCCTTTCGTGTCCGGGTCACGCTTTGTTGAAGCCTCGTGGCATTTCATGTGGCAGCTTGCCAGTTGTTTCAAAGTACATATCCAAAATACTGGCTTTCATTGGGAACAAGCAGCTTCCTAGCTGGCTGAATTCCAATTTAGCCCCGCGTTTGTTCAAGCCCTTATGTGTATCAGCCACTGCACCAACCCGAATATAATCTGAGACCCTTTAATCTCAGCCCCCTTCACTGGACCCCTTCAACTCGTCGTCATATCTCGAATCTCCTTCTGCGATCTCCTGCTGCTAGCCGCTTCCTATGCTTATGCTTATGCTGTGGAACGGCAATGACATCACACCTCCAATTCCTCCGTCATTCACCCCTTGAATGAAAACAGTGAATCTTCCACTTCCCCTCATTAAACATTGAGCGTTTCAATGTTATTCCCATTACGGACTTCAATGTTCTTGGAAACTCATGTGAGATACTAACTTTTATTACGTATACCTACATGCAAATGCACCCGCGGTTGCATGGCACTTGCAGTAAACCACTGCGGTCTACTTGTAAATTGAAACGTATTAGTACATGCATTTTATGTGGGTTTACACTGTAAGGCACCGCACCTACCTAACCCATCATGCGGTACCTGGGTACTTTCTGGTAATAATTATACCTGATAAAGTCTTCTGCTACCTAATTGCACTTACGTATCTCCTGATTAGTGCCCGCTCAAGTCCCGATGTCCAATTTTCGAAGGGCCGATATCTGCAAGTCTCACCTTGTTCCGTTACGCCGTCAAGGTTTTTTTTTCTTCACTACGACTGCCCAGAGTCCACTCAAGCAGTTATATTGTGGTCCAGTGTCATTTACCACGTAATACAGTTGTCTGTGACCTTTCGAGGTCTTCAACTAAAGAAGTGTCTGAAGGTAATAGGCAGATTGCCTCTCCATATAATAATCCACAGCACGCTGTGCCTCTCCACCTTTCAGTGTTAATACAGAAAAGTCTATCTCATACTGCATCGCGGAGTCCTGAATATCTCATCGAAACAAGAAAGGGAAAAAGAGAACACCTCACCGACAGGAAGCTGCCTCGAAGTGCCGATCCTCTGTTCCCGCGTCTTCTGTCCGACGTGTCCGGCCAATCAGACTCTATAGCTGCGGACATTTTCTCCTCCAAGTCCTAGTTCCAAAGATCGTCGGCCGTTGGGGCCAAGTCTCGTTGTCGGAGCATTCTCGCCTCCCAGCTTGCTCACCCCCAAAATTCATATCACGAGGAACTTGGTGATGTCTGCGCCATGCCACGTGCAGCACGAGCCGTTGCCTCTCGTCGGCCTGCATGATCCGCCGCCCATAGTGAGCGGGGCTTGAGTTGTGGTAAGGCGCATTGTCATACTCCACTCTCTCTGACTTGCTTATCAGATGCTGGTCTGGTTCAACATCTTCAGAACTGTCCAAGCCTGGGCGGCGGCCATGCCGTAGTCATATTGTTGGCCAGATGTGTAACTCTTACTGGAGTTACAATCTTGTTACGAGCTTATTAGGCTCCATAGACGGGTGAAACTGGTCGCCAGCTTGACAACAGTCAGATCAGCGTAACTCGGAACTGTTGGAGCCAAGAGGCAACGCCATCAGATTCTAGTTCCTACGACTACGAGAGGGTAAGAGCCCTCGTGTCAGGCAACGTGTGACGATCACTTGTATTCACACCCGCTTGCCTAGTCGTGGGTCTCTTCCTCTTCCTAGCTTCTTTTCGAAAGTGGAAATTCATCAGAGCCTCGTTCAAATTTCGGTTCTTTTTTGTTTTAGTTGACATTGCACAAACTTGTCAACTAAAGTCTGCATGACGCGGTAGGAATATTCCTTACACTAATACACAATATCACGAAGGGTTACAAGAGGGGTCTTTGGCAATGACTCGTCGTGGATCTCTTCCACTTGGGAAACCAAGAGCGTTGCGATCAGCAGGCGACAATTTGCCCTGATCAGCAATGCAAGTTCGCGAACTCGAGAAGGGCAAAGCGCGGGAACTGATTGCGTCCTTTCTACGCCAGCCTGCCTGACAGATCGTGCATATCGGTTGTGGAATACCTAACGGAGTAGGTTGGGCTTGAAGCGCGGACTCCACCGTGTCCCCTTGTCCGGTACCCTCCTTCACGTGCTAGCGCACGAAGCCGTCAGGTATGGCGACTTCTAGAAGGGTGTGAACATCAAATTGAATCGAGGATGGGTTTCAACCAGGAATCACCCATGCATATTTCATATTTGGTAAGGCTATTTTTGAATCCGAGTGGGTACGGGATCCGACGAGCGCTTTACCCAGCGGCCTAGGTCCCGAAATTCAAATGCTGCCAATGGAAACAAAGGTAACTGGATTGTCATGGTATCTAGGCATACGAGAGTCTATTCCCTGCTATATCTCCTTCGATTTGCGAGACGTGCATGGGTTCATGCTTTACTGAAAGCATCCTATCTGCCCTCATCGCTGATCAGCTTGAGAAATGAATAATGAACCACCAGGAACGCTTCGCGCGAAATTTCATTGAAGTCAAAACCGCTGACTGGGGCACCAAACCTGTGGTTTATGGTCGCAACGGCGATATTTTCTAATACATGTCACAACTTTTCTTGGGCTTCATCTTTTTCAGATCCAAGTATTCCATCGCTTGAGTTACGCCCTTGAACATTTTTGAGAGTCTACATTTTTAGAAGCTGAGCAAATGGATGCAGCTAGCAAGTTGGCTATAGTCCAGAAATCGCATACATATTTATGTCGATTTATCTGCCAATGGCAGAACTATCACAACGGCTACAACCAAATGGGCGAGCCTAGCAAGTAGGAAGTATGTCCTACAAGGGTGGAGAAGATCCTAGTCTGGGAAGAGGAGGATATGGGAACCGTAATTGCGCAGGTCAGCTAAATATAGCGGCGCCAATATGATAAGACTCGCCATTACGGACACGCCCGTGCAGTAATCAAACGCATAGTCAAAGGAACACCTCGTGTGTGCCAGGAGATCTATCTACCTAGACATTTGAAGTAATATGAGCTTTTTAGAGAGGCCAGAAAATCCTTTAGCCTACCGTTATAGCTCTGAGTCGGGAGATCCAAATTTTGATGTAGGTTCCTCAAAACACGGGAACTAATAGCGGAACCCAATATCGCGAAGAGGACCATATTGCCAAACCACGGGGTTTCGTAATGAACATATTCTGGATGGTAAGATGTTCAACGCTGGCAGAGATTATCGGACCAAATCTCCGAGTTGAACAACGCGCCAGTAACTGAACCTGCGGATGCTCAAACGGTCAGAAAGTTTTGGGGCATTTGCCCGACGCACGGAAACGACAAGCCCGAGACATATGAGCACTTATAAGAACGGCTCGGTCACGAACTCCAGCTCTCGTGAGATAGAGCAGTCAATAAGCGTCTCGAGTTCACACGACGGTATTCGCAGATCGCCATCCGTTCCGAGAACTACGTCACGAAATACAGGCCCTTCCGTTGACGGAGATGTAGCGGAAGCCGGTGGGGGAAATAGTGCGACCAAAATACGGCGACGACATCCTTCACTGGTAACTACGGACTTATTGCACCGCCCATGACACAGACTTTTTCTATTCGAAGCGCAGTTCCTCGAAATCCTGGAGGAGCAACTGGTCGACTACGCCAGCACCGTAGGATAAGAGGAAATATTCCTGACCAGCTATGGCTGCCCCCATCATTCCTAAGCAGGACGGCTTCTTCTATACGAGGATTGATCCAGTAAGTTGAGACGAGAATCGCTTATCACATTCTCCGATCTTGCTATCGAAATACAAGGTCGTTATTTTGGACTTGGAAATTCACATAGAAGGGCGCACCCGAAAACCCCTGTACAGGACAATCAGTAGCCGCCAATCGATCCGCAGTGGCGTAGCCCAGTGTCCCTACGGCCTTAGGCAGCATCAGATCATGGAAATACTTACGAGATTTTCGAGAACGATACTTTCGGTAGTATGTTCGATTACCGATGCTTTGAGATGGAAGATCGACGGAAGACAGGAAGTCGACATTGAGAGCACCGACGAGATTCCTAGCTAGGACTCGTACGCGCGGTCCGTCGCCCCAAATTGTGAGTGACAGCGGAATCCGCCGTCGCACCCAGTGCTGGCGTCCTTCGTATGAAGAACAATCCCCAGCCTACGTGTCGTTTGGAACAATTGTAAATTTCTCCGTTGTCGGCCACTGCATACAGAACAATGCGACGATGTAGAAATTAAATTATTATTCACCTTCGCACTTCTCGTCAAATAGGCTGCGATACGCGCACGAGACCGGATTGTAGAGAACACCTTGGCCGGCAGATAAAAGACGATGGGGCGTGGAGAGAACACGACGAAAGCATCGTACCAATTCAATCAAGTAACACCGTCTAATATACCGAACGGAAACCCAATCCCAATAGAGTCATAACAGGGAATCGCACTCCAATCTCCCGACTCCCGAATTGCACATGAGTATAAAGAGTCTCCATTCGTAAGTGTGGGTGGGATCACTCAGGTCAATATCGCTTACGAGTTTCAGGTCATGAGAATATGTGCGCATCGCTACGGGCACGGCCGCCGCGGCAACATCATCGTTACAACATCACCGTTACATCAGGCTATAATTATATGAAAGCCTCGCGAAATTGGGAACCGGTCGTTGAGAGCGCAGGTAGAGTGCCTACCTACCTAAGGTAGCATGCATAGGCTGGACGATACTCTGCCGATTATTTCCTGATCGGCAGATTGCTTGACAGTCGCCGGCAACCCGGTATGTCTTCATGTCCCGGCTCAGCTCCCTCCCCTATTGGGATGCGGATGTGCCGAATCGCCTCAGCCCTCCTTCTTTCTCTCGTTCCCGGATACTTATCCAAAGCGGCTTTTAATCTAGCCGACTTCGCTACATCCACCGCCGAGCTGGGAGAAACGTTCTGGAAATTTTCTCTTTTGGGTAATTCGTGAATGTCCTACCGCGTGACGAGGGACCCTATGTAAAGATCGTCAACGCGTCAAATCGGCAGAGCTGGTGCCCGAAATAGGGGTATATAGAAAAACTGTGTCCTAGACACAAGTCATGAGCCCGAGGCGAATCAGCTGACTTAATATATTGTCGGAGAATGTTATACTGAAAGCTTTTTAATCTTGAGCTGTATACTTGATAGAGTGAACTTCTAATTATCATCTTAATATTCGTATCGCTGAGGATTATACGGTATCCCAAAAGGGAGAGCCTTCAGGCTAACTCAGGAGATACACTTAATGATCATGACTGTATACCTGTATAATAGGATGACAAGGGAATGACTTCTTGGTCATCTTTATCAGTACCTAGGGTTTTGTATCTAAGACTAAGAAGATTGTATATCCGAGCTAATGATGAAGGAAATTAGACGATAAATTTACTAAGTCTTATATATCAAAATGCCTTTATGGTTTCCAAGGTTGAGAAGGGCAATTTCTATGAATTATAATAAGGACTATCCCGGCACTCGGTAAATCAATTTCTCTGGGTGAATCTCGTTGCATAGCTCTTTGGCATCTTCAGCTCCTGCCTCCTCTAGGTACTCATCCACAATAATAGCTAAGTAAATGAGATAAAACCCATGACGATGCTATACAGCCGCTAAGTAGACGTGGTAATGACGATGATTACCTACAGACCTGGTCGTAGAGGAAAATATCTAAGCTATGGAATGATATTCATACAATGAGGTGGATGGATAGCGTATATGAAGGACATAGATTTACGAAGGTGAGGTACCTTACCTACCTCCTATCTATATTGGATCATCTTTCTATATGTTACTAAGGTAGGTGCCTCCTTGCCTCAGGTAGGTAGGCATCTACGTAGGATACAACTCAGAATAAAGCGTACCTTTCACTCACTTTCCAATCTTTTAAACTAAACTCCTTTTCCAGTTGAACGCTACCGTTGATATCAATAATTGCCTGCTTGCTTACTAACTATTAAGAGCCTTGCTATATGGATCTCATTAATCAAATAACTAGTCGCAACAGAAATTCTTTTATCCAGCGTCATCATCAGGAGAGATATTCCTGGAACTTAAGATCAATATTTCATATTATAAACAATGCCTTAAGACATCCCCAGGACTCCGCACGGACCACTTCAAGATTCCTGTAAGGCGGTGTACAACGATAGTATAAGCGGCGTGAATTAGTAATAAGCCCGTGTCTTTTGCACTGTCGCTATCACGTAAAGTGCAGTCGAAACCGAGTAAGAACAACTACTTCGTCTCACTCCTAATAGTATAAACTTTAGAAATGTTAATTATCTGCTGTGCCGTCCAGTCTTTTTGGTTTATCCCCTCGCCACCACTTGATCCCTCTACTCTAAGTTCTAAGTGATAGTAGAGATGGATTCGCAAAAGTATCTGTTCGTCAATTTCACGCAGGATAAGAGGTCCAAGGACCACAAAACGGCAAAAGAGATTCGGACATATGTGATGCAAGACATAGGCAAAGCACGGCGAAAGAGGAGGAAGAATGTGCAAGTTCCACTGAAGTTACGCTCGCCTCCACCACCACTAGCTGAGTCGATACTCGACATCACCTCCGTGGTAAAGCCTGTTAATTCGATGGTGCGGAGTATACAGGGCGAAG
Organism: Hypoxylon sp. CO27-5; assembly: GCA_002120305.1. Classification (NCBI taxonomy): domain Eukaryota; kingdom Fungi; phylum Ascomycota; class Sordariomycetes; order Xylariales; family Hypoxylaceae; genus Hypoxylon; species Hypoxylon sp. CO27-5. Next base: position 64,393 of record KZ112593.1, on the reverse strand, counting down.
ATCTGGAGGTTGAGCCTCACATAACAGAACGCTCTGTCGCTGTCTGTTTATCTCGTCCATTCTGGAACCAAAATCCGCTCCAAGTCCTCGACGACCGCTGGGGCATGGATCCATTTGTCCTGTATACTATGGCTTTGGCCCTGGACGGCAATACGACAAGTTAGTCTCGTATTCTAAAACCAACCTTCTTGCACAAAATCCGAAGCCGACGCTGATTTTCCTCAGCATCGTCTAGCTACGCAGCTCTCTCAGAGCGGCGGCAGTACTTCTTGTTCCCATTTGCGCCTGCCAACTCCCAGTCCTTCCGAGATATTCTCATCAGCCCAAGCCCAACCATACGCGATGCTGTTCGCGATATTGGCAAAGGGATGTCGATCTGTCTACGCCGATATGCGAATGGGCTACGCTGCATCAACTCTTCGATTGCCAGCATGCATCCACAGGCTAGCTTAGAGACGCCCGTCATAATGGCTATTATCGGGTTCATATGCTATAATGTATGAGATTGCGATAATCAAAAGAAAATCGTTCTTCATATGCTTACCAGTTTGTTAGTACGTATGTCAGGACTTTGCTCAGGCGGGAATCCATTTCGCAGGCTTGCGAGGGATAATCGACCTTGGAGGCGGTACGGGCAGTCTGCCAGCTCAAGTCAGGCTGATGATCATGTGGTAAGATCCCCAACCCTCCCATGAGAGTCCTGGCGAGTTAATCGAGACGTCTTAGGATTGACATTACCACAGCCTTGATGCGGAACCACCCGCCTCACTACGTTTTGCCGGCTGATATCCTCCCGGCATTGCCGCCGCCGTCGCTAGAAAGCTCGCGTCAAATGGAAAATATTACTGCGCTCATGCTCAGTATATCACCAGAGATGTCGAGTGTGGTGCATGTATACCGTGACCTGAAGAGATTAGCTACCTGGGTTGAAACGCGGTCAGCAACGCCGGATATCGAAGGAGACAGCCTATCCGCCAGTCTCTTTCTCGATCAGATAGCACACCGCGCACTTTCCGATTGCGCTCCAATAATATCTATCACCTCCTCCCCTCTCGCAAAGGCGTGTGCGCTGGCGGCCCTTGTGATTATCATATCGCTTAGACGCAAATATGACAGCTTCCCGGGCGCTCTTCCGTCCTATCCGATCACCATCACTGACGCTTTAAAGAAGTCCGAGATGGATGGCCCCGAATTTCTCATGCTGCGGCTGTGGCTGCTGACTATCGCAGGAATCTCAGCGACGGAGCAAAAAGAGCGACAAAGTGCGCAGGCGAGACTCGTAGCCGAGATGAGGGCTGCAGGGTTACGGAACTGGAGAGACGTCATAGAGCTGATAAGTCCTATGCCGTGGTTCAAAAGCCTCTGGGAAGAAGAGTGTATGTTGTTGGGGGAAGACGTAATGTCGAAGCTACCTCTCTCCGAGACTGTTACGTGTGGCATAACATCCATATGATGATGCCGCATAGAGAAAGACTAGCAGACTACTTAGTATGCAGTACAGGGGTCACCCATTTCCCTTTTCGTCCTAGTCTCGTCTACTCTGCCCCTTTTCCTGCTAGGTACCGAAGCATTTAGGAGACTACCAATCGCCTAATTGCGGCGTTAAACGGTTGAGATGGAGAGGACAGGACGGCTGAATAATGCTCTGATTAGAAATCGAAGTTGGATATTGATTCCGAAGTCTATATAAAGCGGCTTAAAGAGGGTTGCCGACTCACGACTCGTTATTTCTCAGCAGACACCAGTCACCACTGCATCTCTCGTAAGCCTTAGAACAGCAAACGTTCGCTCCAACTTCTCAGAGAAATTTCAAATGTCTGCCATAAACGATTTGTCCTTTCATGGCAAGGTTGCCATCGTCACCGGCTCGGGGAGACCCAGCGGTATCGGCGCCGCAATATGTGTGGCGCTCGCTGTTCGAGGCGCCTGCGTCACCATCAACTACGTTTCTGACTCTAGCGCGCCCAGAGCAGCCGAGCTCGCAGAGAGTATCAGGGCCAAAGGCGGAAAGGCCGCCGTCGTCCGTGGAGATGTCGGAGACCCGGCAGTAGCAACGAAACTCGTCAAAGAGACTCTAGCTGCCTTCAACACCGACAAGATCGATATTCTCGGTGAGTTTCCTTCTAGTCCATAAAGCGCGAGTGATGATCGCGATGACGCAAGTTCAGCTGTTAATAAGTCCGCTGCAGTTAATAATGCCGGGATCGCCCCGATGACTCCGACAGTCGAAGTTACACCTGAAGAAATGTCATCGGTATTCCGTACCAATGTCTGGGGACCACTGCTTCTCGTCCAGGCTGCTCTTCCGTACATGCCTCGCGGCGGATGTATCATCAATATTAGCACATGCTTATCCAGAATGGGTCTTCATTCTCCCGTCTACTCCGCGTCGAAAGCAGCACTCGACTCGCTTACTTATACATGGGCTTTGGAGGTAATGTCCCACATATCGGCGATAGCTTCTGCCCTATGCTTTAAACACTAATGCTTCGCTTCGCGCAGTTTGGCAGGAAGTTCGGTATCACTGTTAATGCGATCGCACCCGGCCTTACGAAAACCGAGATATGCCCACCCGACGATCACCCCGAGGTACAGAGGATGTTGGGCTTGACCAGACTCGAGGGGAGGATGGGAACTATAGAAGAAATCGCGGACGCCGTGGTGCTCATCGCGTCACCATTGAGCCGTTGGGTCACCGGACAGTACATCAGCGTCAGCGGTGGGGTTAACTGGATTTGATTGACATGTTATCTGAGGCACTGATTTTAGTATAAATCTTGAGACCAGAAGCTTCAGCATGTCTAGCTTGCAAGTTTAGGTGCTATTATTATTACGCTTTCAAATTATCAAATTCTAGGTCTCCTTGAACTCGAATATCAATCTCCCGTCTCGCAACTGCCGAAATTTTGGCTCTAGAACCAGTGATCATGCCAAACTACCTCGTAATATACGCTAAGAAACAAGCCATAAAGGAAAGGGGACCAGAGAAAGGGGTAAAAAACGCCCCTCAAGATAAAACTGGATATAGTGTTCGTAACTCCTACGAGCGCTAGCCCCAATGGCTCATACAGTGAGTGTAACAAGTAAAGCACACATATGCGGTGACCTCCCAACTGCCGCAACGGAACTCAACTCGGGCCATAGGATGTTCGTGCTGCCACTTATTATAGTGTCCATCACATAGTCGCAGGTATGGCGACTGGTTCCTCACACCAATCTCTTGAGTGGTTAAGAGTTTTATGCTGATGATGTCACCGGGACGGAGGACGTGTCCGCCGATGGAGACTCTGGTAGTGGTCACCAGAAATTCCATCTTGCTATGTAGATATTCGCTGTAGTGAATGCTGTCGTTGAGGATTATGAGGTAGAAATAATAGCAACTTGAAGAGTACCAGAATAGGTAGGTATCGAGTACCTGGTCTAGGTACGATGGGCTAATCTTTCCAAGTATATTTGATATTTAGGCAACTATGAAAGGCTTATCCTGGGATTATTGATTGATTCTGCGGGATTTTGCTGCTTGGTTATATTGAATTCTGGAGAAGTGCAATTATTCTTACATGGTGGTGACGCTGACCCCTTAGGACTTTGCTCACTGCAAATTAGTAGCTACCTCTTACAGAGATATTCTTACAATCAATGCCAGCGTACGGATAGTTCATTAATCATCTCGTAAGGGGACTAAATCAACCTAACGACCTTACACACGTTGATCGTATTACAGAAAATCGTATGAGTTGCCACACAAACAACGCTCTTAATTCTGCCATTTAATGAACACAATTAAATACTTAGGTACGTTAGGTAGCCACTTCCACGCACTAAAGCATTTTAATACTTAATACACGTAAGAGTAAAAAGGTCGGGCAGATGATGGTTGTTTAAGCATGATTTGTCTAATCGCTTTTGATCACATACATATTACAATCGCTCTAGTATTCGAAAAGTCGTTTTGTTTGCTAGCCATCAGGTACAAATGACTTGGTATCTGACAAATGTCTAGCTACAAATGGCGTCATCTGATATAGGCTCGCTCTCCTAATGCAGTCCACCCTTGACCTTTGATAATATATTATCCCTCCATAGATTTCCTCGAACTTCTTAGTAACTCTAACTCTTTCGGATTAATTAGAGGGCCCGGTATATCAATGTAAGCATAATTGTTTTCCTCCTTCCCCTAAGTTCATCTAGTCACACCTTGGATAACCCTAAGTGTGAGTGGAAGTAGATGACTCATGCTAATAGGTGAATCGTGCATAGTATTAACTAGTAGACGGAAGTCCACAGATACAGGTATGCCTCGTGTATTTATTACTAATGAATATAAAAGATCTTCTTCTTAGAAGCCTAAGAACCGCAGCGCCCCTTACATACAATTGCCATGACATGGCTCCACTTTTACCCCTGACTCTAGGAGGTAGGCAAGAGGTAGGAGTCTTGCTGGCCTGGCTACCTCTAGGTACCTAGGTACTTTAACCATACCTACCTACCTACCTAATTAATTAGAAACGTAAGGTAGGTAGCCTAGGTCCATCTGTTCGTGATAGGATTCGATTATCATTTTTAGCAACTGCTGGGCTGGCCTATAGAATTATAAATTAACTTATAACTCAGCCACGTATAGCATTGCGACTTGATTCGAATTTGATTTAGTTATCCTGCATTATACATAATATTCAATGCTATATTTTAACGTTGGAGCGCTCTAGGATTCTGGGGTCTAGCTGAGTTGTCGTAATACCGAGCAAACTTTGCTACATCGTCCACTCGGTGGCATATAGACCTTTTCCCAGCTTTAAAACCCGCTCATCCAATCACTCAGTACCCTCTAGCAGCTTTTTAAAGCTTTCTCGAGTTGTAACTTTTGGCGGCGCAAGAGACAAAATCTCTTTCGCCGTCGGCGTCCCGTACGAAGTGCACTGCCCTGCCCAGACAAAGTCGCAGCCGGCCTTAATAGAGGGAATGGATCTTTCCGGATAAGTACCATGCGTTGCAAGGGCATCGATCATGGCAGTCGATTTGAATTCCACATTGGAAACCTTGGTGCCGATCTCTTCCTCGACCATAGCGACGATATCCCTCCCCGTGACATCATCCGCTCCCCTCAGGACATACATTGCTTTATTATGCGGCGTTGGGTCTTCGAGTGCAAGCAGTGCACTTGCAACTCTGCCAATATCGGCAGGGTCGATCAAAGAAACTGGAACGTCGGCCGCCGGGACGAGATCTAGACGATCCTGCTGGCCAGTCTCGCGAAATTTTCTGATCCATTCCGCAACGGTCCCAAGATAAGCATTTGTGAACACATTTGGCCTTAAGGATGTCCACTGAAGTCCCTCAAACTCGGGTTGGTGAAGCAAATTTTCGATAGCCCAATGTGCGCGGCCGTAGAACACCGGATTTGAGGGGCCAATGAATTCCAGCATCGTTGAAAGCTTAACAATATACTTGACGCCAGCGTTAAGCATAGCTACAAGGAGACTTGATTCATCGTAGAACTGATGTATGAGATTGTGTGGCGCCACAAAGGCCTTTTCCACGTTTTGGTTTTTAAGCCAGATGGCATCGATCTGAGTCCAATCCTTCTCCAACATCTCAACTCGGGGTAGAGCAGCAAGCTTCTTAGATATAGGGCTCTTGAGTGACCTTGTAAGGCCTAGGATCCGGTGTTGACTGCCTTCAAGTAGTTTCGATAGGCCGCCAATGACATGCTTGCCCGTATTTCCAGTGGCGCCAACAATGAGAATCGTGGGAGTCATAGTTGATGTATCTCTTGAAAAGGACGGATGTTATTGAGCAATATATAATGCAAGCTGATTTAAATAAGGAAACAAAGGTTCGAAGAAAATAAAACCTGTCGGGAATATGATTTATAGAAGGGGATATGGTGGCATGACGACACAGTGTGCGGAACGGATATGGCAGCTTTTATCATACCGTGGAAGTTCAAGATAGTAGAATGAACACTAAAAGTAAAATACTTTGCACTGTGAGCTGTATACCAGCACGCACATTTCGAGTGGATCTAGGCAAGAAACCCTTTCTAATGGTGTATAACATCATTACGTCTAAGGTTTTATGCCCAGCCTTGAATTTGTCAGCAGTGGTTTTGTAGCTTCAGATGTGGAGACTTCAGAATAACGAAGTACTCGGTCCTCCCCCAAACTTTTAGAATACCAGACTTGAGCCCAAGCTCAAATCTCATAACTTGAAGAGCCTCGTATACCAAATTCCTACTTTAAAGGCCCAACCAGCGAATGGAGGCATTATCCATAATCAGAAATGTTCAGAATGCTCTGGCCACATGCGGCAGTAATGCTAAGGCTCAAAGTCATCCATTAGTAGAACTCTAATCAAAGATACTCTATGCAGCATCCTGTTGCAACACCATAGTCGTAGCCGACACAATAATTTCGACTCCGGCGGGGATGGGAAAGGAAGAAGAATGGAGACTAGACAAGAAAAAAGATCCATCGCGTCACACAATAACAAGATGCTACCTACCTATCTTCAACATCATTATAGATGGCAGTTTGAAGGGTAGAATGGTGATGTTGTAAGAGGATGATGTTACAATGTAGTTGAAACGGAGTATAGGAAAGGCGCGATGTTAGATGCAGGGATACGACGAAGAATATGCTGCTTTTTCTCTTTAAGAAGCTTCTCTTCAATCTTTGCTGTCCTCCACCATGAGTGAGTTTGCGGCTCCAATAAGCTTCATTATAACTGCATAACTTATAGTCGAGTATCGTCCGTGTCTTTGGTAACTTGATGTCTTTGGCCTCCTCAGAGTAGGTACGTTTAGTAAGGAGATAGGTATTGTACAGATCTAGGTACCTTAGATTTGTAGATCATATCGAAGTACGTACCATTTCCGGAGATTCGGTTTATTGGATAATCCGGGTCCATCTTTGAGTACCTACATAGGGTAGGTACCTAGTAGCTGAGTAATATCATCCCTAATACATACATGTATGATTCCTTAGAGTCCATCACATATTGTCTCTAACGTTTAGCCAATTCGGAACCCTATACTTATACATGACGTTCTAAATAATCCTATGGGAGGTATGTTGACGTTAAGCTCTTAGCTATCTCTTTCCTGGATCAACCTAGGTATTGTTGTGAGTAAGTACCTACTTATTCACAACAATACCGTAATAGATACCTTTTTGCGAATTATGGGAAAGCACTTAATAGCAACAATGTGACAGGAGCCGTGTCCTTTAACTTTTGGCATATATTCCGTTCCGTTCATTTCCTTCGCACAACCCCATTGCAAATTTTCTTATATTCTCTAGAAAAATGTTGCACAGTATCCCGTTTTGGCCCATATCTACGACACAAAAGACTACCGGTCAGCACCCTCGCAGATAATTATTTATTTTCGCTTACGGCTCTAGCAGCATGACCAACCATGGGACAATACTTGGCCAAAGCAATCCAAGGCAGTGACCCTGCCTTTGTCTCTTTAGGAATGATTGTTCTTGATGAGCTACGTTTTCCTTCCAACAATACTCTATATGACGTCCCAGGGGGCTCAGGCATGTATGGTTCGTAATAGTTTTTGTTTTCTTCCTCCAACATTGATTTTCGCTCGGAGTTAACGAGTAGACAGCCACCCTTGGCTCTCGCCTTTTTAAACCCGGGTGGCGTTCAGCCAAAGTAGGCTGTGTTGTTCTGTCTGGATACGACTTTCCCGCAAAATTACTGCGCCAACTTCAACGCTGTAGAGTTACCTTAGTAGTCCATAAAATACCGGGAAAGCCATCCACCAGGGGACTATTAGAGTATGAGGATGACGCATTCGGTCGTAAGTAGGCTGGCACCATCGTGAAGCTGCAGGCGGTTGATTAGTAATTAGGCAAATCATTCGCTTATGTGACCTCACCACTACAACCCCTACCCGCCCACATTGAGCACCACCGTCTTCTACGGAGTAAATCGTTCCATTTTCTTGCGCCACCAGAGAATCTTGAGATACAACTTACCACTCTTCTACGCTTGCGGGCTCAATATGGTATTACCAAGAGGCCTTTAATTGTTTGGGAACCTGCTCCTTATGGGTGTGACTCTGTCAACTTTGCATCTCACATAAGGGCGTGTGCGCTTGTAGACGTGTTTTCGCCGAATCATCTAGAACTAGGTTACCTAGTGGATGGAAAGCTTGAAAATAACCCTGAGTTTTCCAGGTCAACCATTGAGTTATCTGCCAGGAAGTTTTTGGATTTGGGGTTCGGAAGTAAAAAGCAAGGCTTGGTTGTCATCCGCTGTGGCGAGCATGGCGTTTTAACTATGTCCCGCCTCGGAGCTGAATGGCTACCTCCGTATTACGACCGACCATGTTCCAAGGTGGTGGACCCCACTGGTGCAGGAAACGCCTTCCTAGGAGGATTTACTGTCTCTTTACTAGAGACTAATGACCCTAGAGAGGCATCTATTCATGGCTCTGTGGCGTCGAGCTATGCTTTGGAGCAGTTCGGCATTCCAAATCTTACGCCTTCTTCTTGGTTCTCTGGAGAATTATGGAACGGAACCAAGGTCACCACTCGTGTGGAAGAGTACAAAAAGAGACTCGCTACGGTGTGAAGTATGCTCAAAATCCCAATGTATGTTGAGTACCTGATACATACCTCTTAGCCTATTCTAGCCATGCGGCTGAGAGTCTGAGCTGCTAGTATAAGATATCCATTACTACCTCTTCTCAGGAATGGGGAGGCTGTCACTGCCAGTCACGAAGAATAGTCTCATTTTCCTTCAAGCGCGCAAACCGAACACTACCCTCCCATATTATTTGCCCCTTCTTAGGATCCTTTGCCTCGGAACTATATTCTCCAAGCTCTGAGCCATTGAGATAGAGACCCTTGGGTCGCTCGGTTAGCGGTGGCGGACCACAGTCGAAAGCAGCGGCAAGAACATCGCGAGCAGACTTCTGTGGTGTGCGCCAGGTGCCGTTGGGGAATAAGCGCACCCATAGATGAGCTAATAAACCCGCGAATATTCGAAACACTATGGCTCGGACGAACCACGGGCTCTGACGAACGATGCCAGTGGCCATTCCGCCAGGGTCTACAGCGAGCACGGAAATGTTATTAAGGACCGGATCCCTATCAAGTCGTTTCTGAAGTTCGTGGCTACTCCCAATACACACAATTAGATGGGACATTTCTTGGCTGGGGTGCATCCCTCCGGGTGAATTGGTAAAATAAGTGAACAAAAGAAGATCAACATACATCATTGCAACTCCACACATCTTCGAGGCGCCATAGCGGCGATATGCAGCGGCCCAGTCAGTTTCGTCGTCCGAATTTGAACTCCAGGTGCCCTTCGCAATCGGCTCGAGGTCATCGGTAATCATTGTCTTATATCTGCTGTCCTTAAAGGACCCATTCATAACATTGTGCTTATCTTCAGGGCTGTCGAGCCTCAGTTAGTACGGACTCGAATGGGCGGCAACGTAGAACATGCTTCTGAGCCCAGCTACTAATCCAAACAATCCTACCCCTTTCTCGATCCATATTCCGAAGAAGTAAAAGTGTCAGAAGCCAATGGCCCAGATAGTTAACTGCAAATGAGGTATCCAATCCGTCATCTGTCCATGTCTGCTTCCCGAATTCTTCGTAGCCGGCGTTGAGGATAATTGCGCTGATGGGAGGGATGGTTCCTGATTCAACTCGCATGTTGATGGCAGCAGCGACCTTACGCACATTATCAAGCCGTGAGAGATTGAGCGATATCTTTTCATAAGAGTGGAAAAGCGTTGATGCTACTGAGGAGGCTCTGAGAACGTTATCAAGCGCAGTTACAGTCCTAGCGTCCCGCACAGTATAGATACCATGGTAGGCTCTCAGAGAGGAGCTCGAGACAATCTGAGATATGATTGCGCAGCCGAGACCGCCGTTCGCACCAGTCACTACGATTGTGCCTTTTTGATGAGACATTATGTCGAAGTCTAACTAAAACCTATCGCTCGACTGGCGAAGGGAAAATACGGCGCAACAGCATTAACTATGGACACGTCAACGGAGAGGAGTTAATAGATGGGTATTTGTATACGTTGGATAGAGTTTAGCACAAGGATCTGGGGTGGTGGTGCCCAGGTATCAATATCAACCAACGATCCAATTACATCAAGGTTGGCTCGTGTTGGTACTTGTTGGATAGGAGAGGTGTTGGTAAGCTATACGCAGGGCAGCAGGGGAAACCCCAACACCCCGCCTTCACAGTACCTGGGAGTATTGACATCAATGTCCAACATGGGAATAAAGTGAAATATGATATACAAGTTTCTGATTTGTATAAAGATTAAGCGGATTGTTGGATATTATTGAGACTTTTTCCCTTTCCACGTAGCTCCCACGAAATCAGCACATCTTTCTGCCACCATCATCACAGGCGCCATAGTATGGCAACTAGGAATCCTCGGGAAGATGCTTGCATCTGCGATTCTTAAGTTGCTAAAGCCGTGGACGCGGAGCTCTTGATCGACAACACCCGATTTCTCATCGTTGGACATAGGACATGTGCCTGAGAAATGTGAACTTGTGTGGGTGACCCTTCTCAAATAATCATCAATCTCATCATCAGTTACGTTTCTCCATATCTTGTTCTCCCGTGATTTGAGTCCCGCCGTGATGTCATGCTTGGGTTTAGGAACAACCTGAGATTTCTGTATGTCCGGGACTGACGATCCGAGTGGAACTGGCAGGTAATCAAGAGGGGCGGCTCTCTCCCACTCCTCCAGAATACTGGGATCTTGGCCTGGAGCGAAGGCAAGTTTGGCCGGATAAGGATAGCCTGAGTGTTGTAATTCGTCAGCCAGTCGCATAGTAAAACGGACTGCTAATCTAGCAGATGTGATATCGTGCTCATTGGTATACATAGGATAGATTACCCGGGGCTGAGCAAGCGGATCGGTATTGGACAGCTCCACGGAGCCTGAACCATGAGGTTGGAGCAATGTAGGATATAGGGACATGAACGCATGGCCTTCAACGGCTCTCTCAACGGAGTTGTTTGGCATAATCATAACCTCGATGTCCGGAATGTTGCGAGTCAACGAGGCGTCCAGATTGTCATATCCTTCTTCGTCATGACTCTTAACTTGCATGGTACTCTCGTCAATGGCGCCAGTGCGTACATAGATCGCAGTCGACACCGAGCTGAGGCCCAAAAATCCTTTCCCGAAGAATAGCCAGAGCAGAATATGCCAAATTCCCCAGATAGTCTCTAAAATGTGAAATGTTTCTTTTCTGGGAACGTCCAACATGATAGGGATGCTGTAATGGTCTGACAGCGTGGCGCCCACCGCCGGTAGCTCCTTGACGAGGGGGATGCCAAGCTTTTCGGATGAGTCTGTAGGTCCAATGCCACTCAACAAAAGCAGCTGAGGGGTACAGAGTGCTCCAGAGCACACAATAACTTCGCGCCGTACTTTGACGAAGAATTCTCTAGGCGGACCCTTGGAACATCGGACATGGACGCCCGTGACGAGACCTGTTTGAGAATCGGCTTCGAGTCGCGATGCAACGGCGCCGGTGCAGACAGTGAGGTGATTATGTCTCTGAGAAACTACTGTCTTATTCAAATATGCAGTGAGCGCCGAGATTCTACTCCCACGGCTGTCGATGGCTGTGTCCATGTTAAATGACCCCATGGCCGGCGCTACAGGATCGTTGATGTCTCTTTCAAGGCGTAGGCCGAGCTTCTGAGTAGCTTGCTCCATACTACAACAAAATGTTAGGTGTTGAAAGTGGTCGATAATAGCAAAAGAGCTCACTATGTGGTCCACACAAATGGGAAGGTAAACTGTCGTAGTTCAATAGGACCTGTTCAAGCCGACTATTATCAGCCAAGAGCTTGATGCTTAAGCAGAACAGGGGAATCACCTTTATGGCCCCTTGATTTAGAACTTGGATGGGCGATAGCGTTCTCAATCTTCTGGAAATAAGGCTCAACTTTCTCGTAACTCCAGTCCTCGAGGCCCATCTTGGACCAGGCAGTGTAGTCCCCACGAAAGCCACGAGTCCACAACATTCCGTTCACGCGCGTGGCGCCTCCAATGCCCTCTACTCCCCACAATCGGTTTCGTCTTCTATTGGCACCAGGGATCGGCTCCGACCAGCGGTTAGCCTGAACTTGCAAGACGTCACCGAGGAACGTGTTTTGGCTAGCAAGTGGCATACGAGACACGAAATTGTCCTTAACATGCCCCTTTTCAATTACGAGAACCGAGACATTATGATCCTCGGACAAACGCGAGGCGACGACACAACCAGCAGTACCTCCTTGAAGCATGAAGATATAGAGGTAAGCTCTCAAGCAACTAAGGACTAAGCACTTAGACTGAGGTGTAGAGCACCTCCGTTACTACTCACCTCCCACAATAACATAGTCGTAAGTCTTGCCATCGATCTGAGAAGGCGAGTATTCTGGATAAGAGGAAAAAGGCCACATGACGAAAGAGGCTTATAGGAGGGGCCTTAAGCGAGAGGAGCTGCCCCGATCACCGTGAACAGTGTGCAGCTGAATAGTAGAAAGTAATGACTTTATGACGGAATACCGACATCGATAGAGTGTGAAAAATCTCGGGAGTAGAAAGATAATATTCCCCCGAGGATCATGATTGGTGCGACCACTCTGTTATGTTAGCTCTTCGTAGATGACCCTATCCCTTGCTTTGATATTTTTTCTCCGCTTCCAACGCGAACATGTCATTCCGGGAATTATAGAGAATTCGCGGTATGTAAAAGAACAGGCCCGGCGAAATGCCACATCTCCTATCATATTCTCATCGTAAACGCCGGTAAATTCCGAATCCGGCGAAGTTTGAGCGGCGAGAAGGGAGTTTGCAAAACGTCGGTCGGAGACTACCACTACCTGGAAGACAATTTGCGCATATCTGTCAATTGCTTTACGAGATCAGTGCTGTTAACCTTAGGCCAGGTGACCTACACCTAGCCTACAGAGCTATATAAGTTCTGCGCTTTTGAACATTTGATCAAGCTACCGATAGCCAGAGACATGTGCGCGTTATAGTTCGAAGGTGGACCATCCAACGGAGGTAAATGATCCTTTGGTGGGCGCTTGTTGGTATCTACTTGGAACGTCTCTCTTGTCATTATAGGGTCAACTAAACCAAGGCGCAAGAGACTTTATGCGCTGGTAGATGGGAGAAGCCCACATGGTCTTCCAACAGTTCCTAACTTATTCGTGTTAATCAAGTTCAACATGGTTCAAATATACATTCCGATACAATTGGGGAGTTTGATTTGCTGCGGAATGTGTATGCCAGCCACGTTTGTGCTTGAAACTCAGTTGGACTGTCAGTATCACATTCATTTTAACGCGACCCTCTTCATGATGATAGTTAACGGATTGGCGAGATTTGACTCATAGGGTCGACCAAATAACCCCCTCAAATCGTAAGATATCTTATTGAAGATTGATGGAAATCAAAATTTCACGGTTTTGGCCTGAATGATCAGTGTCGTGGTTGCAACCCACCACATAAGACGACAGTAACATATGATGTGCTTCATGTACGCACACATGTATGTCCCACGTGTGAAACGCTTGTCAGCGTGGTCGGCTACTCGGCGCCTTGAGGAACAAAGGACCAGCAGGGGACGTGGGAGGGTTGCGTCGCATACAGCGTACGAGTTACTTGGCAAGTAGCTACCTCTTGCATAGTAAGACGAAGCCACACGCGAGTTCCTGAAGTGAACTTTTTATTAATGAATGGGCACTCGTTGTACGAAGGGTCATGGATGGAGCAAGCACCGAATTTTAACTGCGGAACAATTTCATGTCAGCAGCGAAGATCGCCCCCGCAAATAGGACCGACCAGGCCGTGTAGCAGCCCGTGCAGGCCGTGGCTGCGGATACCGGCATGTCCTCCTTAAAGGCAAGCGTTTAGACGGGATGATTGTGAAGAACAGTGACATTCCAGTTGCAGTGGTCTTGTAGGCACCGCAGCTGCTAGTGTCGGTGGTGCCGTTGTCCCGATCTGCCAGTCATTCTGAGCATGGAAGAGAATCCTAGATGACGATTCTATTATTGACACTACTGTACGTACTATGAGGTAGGCAGCGTTGTATTCGTATGCAAGGTCGTCGAATTGGAAGGGATCAACTAAGGACACGAACGGGAAGCTGGCTGATCTCTGGGTCCTAGGACAGATCGATGCAGCGATCTAACAACGAGGAATTTGGTAGTACGAATGAGGCGGGATGGCTTAGCAATTGTACAGCTGAGGATAGCAGGTACATGTATTCTTACTAGAAAGTAATCTTAGTAGAAGTCGTCTCACTCCAAAATCACCAGGTCTAATGGCACGGGAAGTATATAGGTAATTTGTTGAGAGGGTTCAAAAATGGTTAGACAAGTTGGACTACATCTGTCAGTCAACGCTAAATATGGGAGAGCTAACTTTGACATTACGAGCAGCAGCAGCTAACCGGCTAACCGACACTGGGAAGATGCAATATATGTACTTTTATACCCTCAGGTCTTGTGGAGGGGGAAGCCAGTCTACACTAGATTTGTACAGGTCGGAATGAGAGCGCGTCTCCTATTGGCTAAAGAAGGTCAGCTAGCGAGTGTTTGGGCGATAAGATCCCTGATAATTACGTCGTTCTTTGAGCCCACATGGGGCCACGAATCTGGGAAATCTGGGTACAACCAGGGAGGTAGCCGAGCCCGTAACTTCAAGGATACATGTAAGTAGAACCAGATTTAAACTTTGAGAAACAAGGTCACTGCTGCGTGTCTTTCCCATTTCTAAGCTTATTTTCGTAACCATCGCCAACTTCAAACTTCTTGTCAAACTTGATCCAAAAGCCTTTCCCTCTTTTTTCCCCTCTTCCTCTTCTTTTTCCTTCCCCTCCTTTATCTTTCTCAAGCAATGGCATTTTGCAATTGGAAGTAGCCTTATGAGCTATCGCTAACCTACCCGCACGCCCTTACATCCCCTTAACTAATACCTACCTACATATCTAGACCATATCTAGACTCACTAGTATCTTTTTAGCTACTTCTTCGACCCGACAATCAATCCCAACTAATCTCCTGTGTCACCCACCTAATCACGTACAGAGAGCTCGTCATTCCTTAAACCCTACCGTTCCCCTTACTAAACATTCTTCTTCCCTCGAACGTAACACACTCGATAAGTACATATGCTACGCCACACAACGACCGACCAACCGCTCTTTCTGCTCGTGTGAGCTGCTTCAGCAGCGTCAGTAGCACCAAAAGTCATTATGGCTACGGAACGAGAAGCTGGTGAGCTCAAGACACAAGGGGCTCTTGAAGCTTCTCGCGACCCCGAATCTGAGGTTACTTCCGACGATGCCCAAAAGAAATTAGTTGAAGAGAGCAAAAATGCAGGCGTGGCTGCTTTCACGTTCGACCCAGATGCGAGCCCGGAAGAAAAGAGGGCTCAGGCGAAGGCTGTATGTTGTCTGGATAGTTTCCCCTTAATGTTAAGACGCCCACTAATTGTGCCACTCTATTCTAGGCCATTCCCAATGAGCTTCGCCATGCACGAAAACCAAAAGCCATAGCTATAGCCACCGATGTTGATGATGGAAACAAGGCTAACTACGATCTTCCTACACCCTCCAAAGATGGCGCCATTGAGCTTCACAAGGACAAGGACGGGAGGCCAATCACGGATGGGAACACCCTTGAAGAAGAGGAAGACCTAGCTGCTAAGGTTGGGTGGACTCAGCGGTTCGGCTGGCCTGTGGACAGCGTCATGGAGGGTGAGAGCCTGTTAGATCATTCCACCTGGCTAGAGGAAACCATTCCTGACCAGTACTTTGGAGGTTGGTCCCCTTGATTCCGGTGTGTGCCTTAGATGGAATTCGCTAATGTCAATCCGCTCTGCAGAGTGGTATCATAACGCTGGAGTCATCATCTTCGCTTGCATCTCTTCATGGTTGGTCGCGGTGCTTGGAGGTGGTTTAGGCTGGGTCATCATCATTATGGTCGCTTGCTCTACTTACTACCGAACGTC
The DNA here is from genome assembly GCA_002120305.1 of Hypoxylon sp. CO27-5. Lineage (NCBI taxonomy): Eukaryota > Fungi > Ascomycota > Sordariomycetes > Xylariales > Hypoxylaceae > Hypoxylon > Hypoxylon sp. CO27-5. Next base: position 48,372 of record KZ112593.1, on the reverse strand, counting down.
AATTAGACGAGTCCGAAGAAATTTCCGCGACGACATTACCCGAGAGATGGCACTGAAGAAGCTAGAGACCGACCACGAACCTGTGGAATGGATCAATTCATTCCTGGTCAAATTCTGGCCCATCTATCAACCAGTCCTCGCCCAGACAGTCATCAATTCAGTTGATCAAGTATTGAGCTCTGCAACCCCCTCCTTCCTCGATAGTCTGCGGCTGAAAACTTTCACGCTGGGATCCAAACCCCCGAGGATGGACCATGTCAAGACTTATCCCAAGGCAGAGGATGATACCATCCTTATGGATTGGAAGTTTAGCTTCACGCCAAATGATACAGAAGATATGACTTATCGCCAGATTCGAAATAAGATCAACCCCAAGGTCGTCCTCGAGATCCGCGTAGGCAAAGCCATGATCAGCAAGGGCCTTGACGTCATCGTAGAGGACATGTCCTTCTCAGGCCTCATGCGCTTGAAGATAAAACTCCAATTTCCTTTTCCTCACATTGAAAAAGTTGAGATGTGCTTCCTCGAGCGCCCGGAGATTGACTACAAATGCAAGCCCCTCGGTGGCGAGACTTTTGGTTTCGACATCAACTTCATTCCGGGATTGGAAAGTTTCATCCAAGAACAGATCCACGGAAACCTAGCCCCAATGATGTATGCGCCGAACGTTTTCCCCATTGAGGTCGCCAAGATGCTTGCAGGTTCCCCCGTGGACCAAGCTATTGGCGTGATTGCGGTTACGATCCATGGAGCCCAAGGCCTCAAGAACCCGGACAATTTTGCTGGCAACCCTGATCCATATACTGTAGTCACCTTGAACAAGCGAGCACCTCTCGCTCAAACCAAAGTCGTCAAGGATACCCCGAACCCCAGGTGGAACGAGACGCATTACGTTATCATTACTTCGTTTAACGACTCCCTCGATCTTATCATATATGACTACAATGATTTCCGAAAGGATAAAGAGCTTGGTGTTGCATCTTTCCCGCTTGAACGGATAGAGGATTTTGATGTATACGAAAACGAGCGTCTCGAAGTCATTGCACACGGTAAAGCCAGGGGTGTGGTTAATGCTGATATTCGTTTCTTCCCTGTCCTGGAGCCCACGGAACACGAGGGCAAGGTAGAGCCACCACCGGAAACTAACACCGGTATCCTGCGATACACGATTGAGCAAGCAAAGGATCTGGACGGAACCAAGAGCTTGGTTGGCTTGCTTAACCCATATGCTGTCTTGCTACTCAATGGTAAAGAAGTTCACCAGACCAAGAAACTCAAGCGCACCAACAACCCTATTTGGGACGATGGATCCAAAGAAATTCTTATCACGGACCGGAAGAACGCCAAACTAGGTCTTGCTATTAAAGACGATCGGGATCTTGCCGGGGATCAGCTCATTGGAACGTACCAGATCAAGCTTGAGGATATGCTCGAGATGATGGAAAAAGGCCACGAATGGTACAATTTGGCGGGGGTCAAAACCGGGCGTGCGAAGTTGACTGCGCAATGGAAGCCTGTTGCTCTATCCGGTGTGCTAGCAGGCACTGGGGGTTACCAAACCCCTATTGGCGTCATGCGTCTCCATTTCAAGAGCGCTCGTGAACTGCGGAATTTCGAAACTATGGGTAAATCGGATCCTTATGTTCGCGTGCTCCTCTCCGGCATTGAGAAAGGTAGAACAGTAACACATCGTAACACTCTAAGCCCCGAGTGGGATGAAGTTATTTATGTGCCAATGCATTCATCTAGGGATCGTCTAACGCTTGAAGTCATGGATGCCGAGAAGATGGGCAAGGATCGGAGCTTGGGTTCAGTCGAGGTCTTTGCTGGCGACTACATGGCACAGGATGAGGAGACTGGTGAATATCTGGTTCATGATGCGAAGAAGATACAGGAGGGCGGCCTCCGATTGCATGGAAAGGGCATCGCGAAGGGAACATTAGTCTATACTGTTTCGTTCTATCCATGCCTAAACGTCGCAGACCCCGAAGAAGAGGAGGAAGAAGAAGCAAAGGATAAAGAGGCAAGTGCAGAATCGCTTAAAGAATCGCTTGATGTTCCTCGGTCCTCAGAAGCCGGAAAGATCTCTACACTGGAAAGAAAGGAAAGTACCAGGGAACCAAATACGCCAACTTCACCATCTATCCCCTTGTCTCCAGTTTCTCCTAGGTCAACTACATCAGGACGAAAGTCTCGCGACGCGGCACGGGAGCGCCCCAAGGTTCACCTAACACCCGAGGAGTTACTCAAACACGAATCTGGATTCCTCATCTTCAAGCTAATGGAGGCGGAAATGCCAAAGAGTGGGACGCATCTGGAGATCTACGTGGATGACATGCTTTATCCCTCATACATCTCGGGCACGGCTAAAAGTAAAAGCTTCAAATTTGACGAGATTGGCGACTGCTTTATTCGCGAACTAGACTTCTCGCGGCTGACACTCAAGGTGAGGGAGAAGCGCGAGAAACCAGGTGAAGAGCGTGATGAAGAACATACGGTAGCTCGTTTGACGGGGAATACGCTGGATACTCTCAAACAATGTCTGGTAGGTCATCATATAACACAATACTCATTATGTTGCTAATCATTACAGAACAATCCCACCGTCTTAAGGCTCAAGGACGAAGAAAATAGAACCGCCACGGTCAAGGTCAGCTTGAAGTATATCCCTGTCAAGATGCAACTTGATCCTAGCGAGAGCATTAACAACATGGGTAACCTTCGCGTCGATGTACTAGATGCGACCGATCTGCCTGCGGCGGACTCGAACGGCAAGAGTGACCCATATTGCAAGTTCGAGCTTAACGGACAAGATGTGTTCAAGACCAAGACACAGAAGAAGACGCTCAATCCTGTTTGGAATGAATTCTTCGAGGTTGCCATACCATCACGGACAGCTGCTAAATTCACCTGCAAAGTATACGATTACGATTTCGCAGACAAGCCTGACTACTTAGGCGGTGCCGACATCAATCTTGAGCAGCTTGATCCGTTCAAGGCTAAGGAGCTGAAGCTACTATTGGATGGAAAATCCGGCTCCATCAGATTGCGACTGCTATTCAGACCTGACTACGTCACACGTACTCGACTGGGTACTGGCACGTTTTCGGGCACATTCGGTGGTCCTGGCAGGATCGTAACTGGTGTTGTCGGAGCTCCAGTCAAAGGCGGTGTCGCGGTCGCTGGTGCTGTTGGGCATGGAGTTGGTAAAGGTGCTAGCTTTATAAAACGGGGATTCCGAGGCAAGAAAGATGACGAGGGCAACGGCTTGACCCTAACGCCCAGCAACTCAGATATCCCTACGATCGTAACCAATGGTCCGGATCCTCCCGCACCCGGTCCCGGTCTTAGGCGTTCAACAGGATTAAGTGTTGATGGTGAAGCCGCTCGCCCTGTGACGCCTACGAGCAACGGTTCAAAGGGCCACGGGCGCAATCCCAGCTTGGGTGGAGTGTCTATACACAGTTTAGCCCCAGGTAGTGCTGGTGCCGGAACGGCAACTTTCACTGTGGTTTCTGCGTCGGGATACCCTGCATCGTCAGACATTTACGTCCTAATCAAGCAGCTGACACCTAAGGAAAGGACTGTCGGCAAGACAAAACACCATGAGTCTCCTGCTGGAATAGTTCGTTTCGATGAGACGTTCAAGCACACTTGCACTGCTGATACGCAATTCCGTGTTGAAGTTAAAGGCCACCATACCTTCGGCAGTGACGATGATCTAGGTGAAGCACTATATTTCGTGGACGAGAGCGGCGGTGGCGAAAAGGAGATTAAGGTCGGTCCTGGAAGCGTGGTCATAAGAAGCACATTTGTGGAGAACAACGCAGAAAGCCCAAGAAGCGGTAACTCTAGCGGTTTGCGGAGGAGCTTCCTTAGCAAGAAGGAAGCCAGAACAAGCCGAGAGGGAACGCCTACGTAGTCTTAAAACTGGGGGTTTTTATGTGTTGGGCGCTCGGGGGCAAGGGTTATATCGTGACAACTGGTTAAGGAACCGTTTCACTTGCGGAGTTTTCGTTACCAAAAAAATAGATTTACTAATTGCGACGACGTTTTAGCCTATCCATATAGTAATGATAAGCAGTTGAAAGATACCTAGTTGGAACACCTCTCGAATGTGGTAGTGGATAATCGTGACTCGGGCAGCGTCATGAAAGATGGGTAGACGATGTTCTGTCTTAGAATGTAGGGAGAAAGGATCTGTGTTTCTCCAGTATTTCCAAATCCTTTCTCTTCTATTAGCTTTGAACAAGACATCTCTACAAGCTTCTATTATGACAATATGAGAACATTGTTGCTAACTCTTGAATTAACGTACTTCTACTTTCTGAATTTGAAAATAAGCCCAAGTCAGCAATAATCTGCAAGTTTCGAAAATCCTCGAAATATCGAGTTGACTTGCAGCCTATTCTCGCAAGGACAGAGAAACAGTTGCGCCTCCATTCAACAGTTAAATATAACTACTAGTTATAACTCCCTGAACAGGACAGCATGACACTCACCAGAAACGATACTAGTCTCAGGTTTGTATTTCATATGGTCAACTTGGTGTCTGACACACATTTAAGAGTATCCATCCATCATGCCTGTTATGGTCCGGGCAGATAGGCCTCAACTTGAACCCGAGAGAGATAGAAACGGCAAAAATGTCAAGCACTTCACATTTCCTAAATACGCCCCTGTCGAAGATTACGAGAATATGCACCTCCACAGGAACGCGTACAAGCCCCGCGACCTACTCAACCACGCCGTAATCGGCTTCCATAATCGAGGGTGGGAGGATTTGAGAAAGAACCAGGTAGCAGCATACAAGGGCTTCACCAGCCGATTCAAGGCGCGGAAGCGAGCGTACGGAGGCAACGTGACAACCATCGCTACTCTGGCGGGCTTTCAAGACGATATCCGATACTTCTTCGACCAGCTCGACGAGTTCTTCTTCTTCAGGCTCTTGGAACCTCATGTCAAGATCAACAGTGGCATCGAAATTGTAGGGGAGGATCCCTTGAAAATCGACAGCAGAATTGAGGGAGAGACGCTTCCCGTCAAGGCACGCGATCGCAGCTACATCCAGATCAACATCAATATCGGCTCTGGGGGAGAATTCCACAAGCTCGATGCCATTGTAGGCCAGCTCATGCACGAGATGGTCCACGCGTACTTCCTCCTCTTCGCATGCGACTGTCCAAAATGCAGCAAAGACGTGCTCAACACCGTAGGCGTCAAGGACGACAGCCACGGGCCCTTATTCCTGATGCTCCACCGCCTCATCTTGTCCAACATGAGGACATGGGGTGAAAGCGAGCGACACGACAGCCCCTTGGTGAATCTCCTCTCTGACGACTGTCCAGAAAAATGCATTAGCAAAAGCGCTAGCCGACGGGCCAAGGAAGCCATGGAGAAAATGTCACCCATAGAGAGCACGACACTCAACAAATTCCGCCTGCATAACATCAACACACCCCTTATCACGCTTAGCAAAAGTCGCAGTAGAGTCGTCGTCAACCCATCTCTCATAGATAGACAGCTTGAGTGGGAGAACTCACTCAAACACAAGATAAAACGAGAGAGAGCGCACAGCGACGAAGTGAATGGAGACGGCCGTGTAGGGGGATGGCTTAAGGAGGAGGATAGCAGTTCTGAAGAGGAGGCAGAACAAACCGAGGTGTCAGATAATGATACTGAGGATCCAGGATACACTGAGGACGATGATGAAGACTACACGGACGATAATTCAGAGTATCGATAGTCCCTTATTTTCAGAATTGAGCCTTGTAAATGTATAACATCTCAATCGGGGGAAAGGCTTGAGCTACGAGGTATTTGGGTCGTTCATAGGTAATTTCGCCACCTGGTATAAATCGTGGGATGGAAGCCCCCTCTTGACCCTTTAATTCAATAATTCTAATATGAACATGTGCCGGGAATACGTAGTTAGAAGTAGGAAGAATTCAACTTATACTCTATTAGAATCGATACAAGAGAATAATGCCTATATACTCGTGTACTCTATTATATCCAAGCAAGTTATTTGTGTTCTTCCATCTCCGTTCAACCGTTCAAGCCGTGGCCCTATTAATCTGACAAGTCTACCTTATCCAAGTCTATGACGGGTAGGTGCGACATATGTATCTTAGCACTCCCATAGGGCACGAACCGTGCGCTGAAGGGTTTCCCAGTGATCTGGGGCTTCAGAGGAGGATTGTCTGCAGTGTCAAATACGATAGGCCAATCGATTTCCACGGCGGCTACGCGTAACTCAATTGGGGGCGCATTAAGGTCCCAGATGGGGTTCGATAGCGTTGACACATCTGCTTGTGCCACCCTAATTTGCGATGGGTCAATAGCAATATTCCATAGACTTGTAGGCTCAATAATATGGTCGTGCGTGTGGCCCGTGGTGCTTGTGGTAGGTATTGAGTCTCCGGTGTAGGAGGTAGGCTGGACTTCCGTAACTTCAGCATCGATATGGAGACTGTAAAGCAGCGGCCCATAATAGATCCCGGCCGTATTGTTGGCTCTTGTAACTACACGTGGCTCCGTGTTGAAGTGAATACTGATACGGTTGGTACCATGGCCAAGCTCGATTCTCTGGAGTCCTTTATCCGATGGAGAAATGTGGCTAGTTTTGCCATCAGGACCTGTAATGATACTTGAACTATCCGCCCAACCGGGAATCCGGACGTAGAACGTAAAATCAGAATCCGACGTGATCAAGTAGTTCAAATTCATCCCAAAGGGATAGTTGGTATCGGCCTGAATAGTCACTTTGTTGTTACCCAAGGAGGTGCTGATGGTTCCAGGAATGAGAAAAACGTGAGCAATTCCTCCGTCTTCGGTGCCCGTGAAAGAATTTGCGAGAAATTTTGGATACGCCTGTCCATGGTTTACCGTACAGCAGGGCTACCAAAGAGTTTAGCGTTCATTGTCCAAGGAACGAACGATAGGTATAACTCACGAAGTTAGGTTCCAAGCCAAAAACATTACCATCAGGTCCAACGTTTGACCACATCTCAGTGGTAGCATTCAGATGGCGTGACCAGGGCTGAAATTTTACAGTTAGTATATCTCGCAGACCTTCGAAATTGTCAACTTACTTGATTCTCCTGCTGAACATATTGATGTGACCACCAATCCGGGAAGATTGCTCCAGGGACAGCATTGAATGCAACTTGCTCTGCCCAGTCCGCCAAGTCGTTATCCCCAAGGTACTGATAAATCCACGCCATGGAGAAAGTCATCTCTGCAGCAGCGCATAATTCTCCTCCTCTGATGGGATTGAGATCAGTGATGAATTCATCCCCGATAATCGTTCCGGCTAGAGATTTGTGATATTGCGCTAACAAGTCAACCGCCGTTCGGGTCTGTGTCTTCAACGCTTCATCATGGGTCATCCGGTATATTGCCAGAGGATACCGAAGGCCTAATCATGTCAGTGAACTAGCCTTCTCAAAGACGTCTACGTTGCATTCAGACTATACCTTCTGCCATGTTAACACCATGGTTAAACATCTCGTTGAAGGGCTCGTCTCTGGGAGTGTAGGTAACTTCTGGGTAGACTCCTTTCACCCAGTACGTTCTCCAATCGCTTGCTCCTGCAGCGCTTCCTTCTATCATAAGCTCCATTGTTTCCCAGATTACCTGAGAATTGTTTCGAGGATGGTTTTCATATAGCCACTGCAGTGGAATATGCGACTCGTGGGCCCTCATAGCGCCAAATCCATCATTGTCATAATTCTCTCCCTCCTTCTGGATGAGGCCAGCGAAGTTATCTTTCAGCATACTGTGAGCTATCTGAACATATCTATGCATAGCATCCACAATTCTGTCCTCTTGCGAAGGATCCGCTTGGGCGTAATTCTACGCGGATTAGTCGGGCCACTCCTAGGAGGAGCTTGGGTAAAAGCAGCAGATCGCTGCAGACGTGACATACCATCAACCCTACCAAGAAATAGCAACGAGCCCATAAACTTCGAGTCGAAGGATCGACCTCTGGGCCAAGCCAGCCATCACTCTGCTGGTGCTCGAGGACGTAGTCCATATAGGAATAAACTTGATCCTTTAGTCTTTGGTCGTCTAATCCAAAGGCTAGAGGCACAAGACCATTGAACCAATATGGCGAGGATTCATGAAGACTGGAATACTCTGACGAGCCGCCTATCCACATGGAGTCATGGACAAAGCGGTAGAAGTTATACAGGTTTCCAGCCAGCCCGTTGGCCTCCAGTGTGAGTTGGTCTTTGAACCATCCCCCAGGTTTAATCGTACCAAGGGGGAAAGACTGGTATACCGGCTGTATCACTGATTACATATTAACCAGGGCTTATCACTTAGGTGGTGAGTTAACATACAGTCAGAGCTGGTTCTGCCTTGAACAGACCTCCCATCGAGTGAGTCGTGAGGTAACGTAAGCCCGGTCACGATAAAGAGCGAGGCAGTAAGCGCCTTCGCTATAATTGAAGTAGCCATCTATACAGGAGTGCTCGAGATAGCATGGGCGGTCCGATGAAGCAAGGAGATACGAGCTAGGGAGAGGACAGCGACGACTCCAGCTAATATAAGTATTTTAAGAAACTGGGAAGAAGCTCATATACAATAGACCGCCTATCAAAGAAACGCGGCAGTGACGGCAAGGGGTATTTTGCTAAAAAAGCAAAGAATGTTGCATGTACGCGAAGATCCACACACAAACATAAGTTATATTACTTATTCTCATCCCTCCGGATGCATGGACTCGCTGCCCAGAGTGTACCGGTACAGCGGCAAACAAGTCCAAGGTTCCCCATTGCGGAATATATGAAGAAAATTTTGAACATGTCGTCCATTGTCCTTTCCAGGAAGTCGGCGCGTGCAGGTGCAGGGTGGTGTTCTTTGATTAACCTTGGAAGTCTAAGCATGTACGTAGGTAACATCACGCGGTAGTAGATCAGAGACAATGGCGCCTTCTCCAAAAACTGGCATGCGATCCCTGATGCAGCATTGCAGCTTCCCCTCAGCGGTCCTTCGGGTCCTTGGCGCGTACCACCCGTGACAGAATCACGATGCAGGGAATAATTTTCTTTAGGGGGTAAATAAAGAAAAGATGTCCGAAATCTATGATTGGGTCCGAGTTTGCGCCTTAAAGAAATTTGAATTGGTTGTGGTACCTAACCGAATAATTTCCCCTGAAGATCGCATGTATGTGTAAGTTACACGTATTGCGCCTCTAAATAATCCATGCGCCTATAGTAGTACATAGTACCTCCCGACTAACTCTCTGGGAATTCGGAATTATACCATGGATTTCATGATAGATGCCTAGGTAGGTAGATTAAAATTTACAGTAATATCCGGAGTATTTCCCAAGAATCTACTATACAATAGTTGCTTTGGAAAATCTGACATCCATTGTTAGAGGTTCAATGTTGTTAGACCCAACATGTTCAAAGAAAAAAGCGCCGGTGACCCCACGTCTCTTCCCCACACGAACTCCATAACTCCAAAAACTTATAGCGTTCAGGGTGGGTCCGGGGGTGCTGGGGATATGTCATAGGTGAAGATGAAAATGCACGTAGCTCCGGCATTGGTATTGGTTGGTTCGCGGGGAATCGCCATGGGGGAGATGAGTTAGACCGGGATTCCCAATACGACCGAATCCGTCCCCAGGACTACCTTGTCATGCTACCTAAGACGTCTTAGATCAGGACTCATGCGAGTTCGCGAAGAACGGTACCCAAACGAATTAACCTATTATACCATATAACAAACTCGAAGGTCCCCATTGGTATACCGCTACAACTTGGCGCCCCGTGTCCGGTTTTGGGTTGAGCTTATTAGGCGCCGTGATGCCTACCATTTCTCGATATTTCTTACCTCCTGATAGCAGGATTACATTTAGCTAGGCTGACCGGACAAATAGATGAGACGGACCTCACATGACCCCCTTCTGCGCATACCCATATGTAACATTTAATTACCTTCCTAGAGAAATTAGTCGGTACAAACCATGAATCTATTGGTTATTTGCTCTGTGCTGTGCCGTACGCTTATCTCAGTCCTTACCCCCTTTTGAGTTCTCGCGTCAGATTTCTTGACCGATACGTGTTGCCGCACACCATCTAATTATTCGAATTCTTGCTGAATGCGCTGGTCACGCACATCAGCTATCCATTCTTGTGAAGAAAACCGCCACACACAAGCTATCAGGAAGTAACGCTCACGGCTAGAACCCCGAATTATAAACCACATATGATCAGATATATATCAGCAGGGATCCGGCATTGAGGGGCTGCATGATCGTCTAAAATCTAGGGCTGTCGGGGAATATATTCTCAACCATGGTCATTTCAAAATACGGGACCTTAATCGGGGAGCGGTTTATGAGCCTCCTGCTCTTGGCACATGTTGTATGATCTGATTCTAGAAGGTCTATCCTTGTGGACCTACAGATCCAGGCACCTTCCCTACATTCTTTGTCGGTATACCCTGATACCCCAGAAAGTCCCAGATCATGTTTTCGGTGACCCGGATATTGTTTTATTCGCTTACAAACACAAACACTCTAGGTAAGCTTAGACCCATACACGATTTACGGCCAATGATAGATACGAGGGCATACGGCATATTCCTAACTTGGCGATAACTTGGCCAAACTCGTATATAGCTAATCGTGAGATATCCTTGCGCGGCAACAAGGCCGAGCTTGTGGAATCAAGGAAGATATTCGTCACCTACCTTAGCGCCGCAGCTTGTTTGATTAGATATGTCTCCTTAAACCGGCGTGCGATATGGCCTTCTCCCGATTTGGTGCCAGAAAACGCCATGGAAGGGAATCGGCAAATCATGCACATGGTGGCTTGCATATTACAAGATCTACCAATCAGATTTGCCCCCCTCAGTAATAACAAATTTACAAGATCATTAATGACTTATAATCGTGGCATTGACGAGTGAAACTAAGGTCTAGATGTTTCTATCCCCAATTTGGAGACCAGTCTCATATCAGTCGAGACGACTTCGTGACCGACATTGCTCTGTCTCCGGTGGCATCAAGGTATAAGGCACAAGATAAACAGGGCTTATGACTCATGTTTCAATCCACCGTAACCCTTCTATACGTACTCTCCAAGCCGGCAAAACGGCAAGCATACACAGCCAGGACGCAATATGATGTTAATTTCAGCAGGTCATAGCAAGCAAACAACTATTCCGAACGATATGCGTCTACTTCGCGAAGACATATGCTTCCCGACCCCACCGATATTCGAAATGACCTTTCTCGCTGAGTCTGCAGACAAGACAGCGATGCTACCGCCCCTTCGATAAACACAAGCCCCTAGACCCAGCCTTATCAACCACATGGGTATGATTTGTCGGGCGTTCGCGTCTCTCTTGCGACCTATACCGAAAATACCTCAGGTATCTTCCATATGCCTATGGAAGCCTCGATTAGTCATGGTTGAATAATGCTGAGGACGCAAAATGACAGGGTCAACGACATGTGAGAGCATCCCGAGACTGGGCTGCTGGCTGGTTAATAGACGAATGGTCTACAAACCTGCTTGTCCACGTATATACCCACATCTAGGTGGTGCAGCACCAATACGCGTTTGACGTTACAGGAAGCGAACCGGGACGTAGCCATACAACATCCATGGCTCTCTGCCAAGTGGTTCTAGTATCCAGAACGCCTGCGTTTCTCAGCCAGCGCAAGCTAGAGAGCCCTTCACCGATCCATAAGACTCACAAACACGGCCACAGGATCATAAAAACCTGCCCACAGGTGTATCATTTTCAGTCTCTAACAACTAGGTGGCTGTCTCATAGCGATACCCAGATATAGCTGCCATATCTATATCTCAGACGTGGGCTATATCCCAACAGTTATAGGACGATATCGTAGATGATGTATCCGATAATAAACCTCAATATAATACACTCGTAGTAACGAGTAAGAGCCGTTAATGTTCGAGATGAGAAATAGCTGGATTTTCGGACGGCAGGAAGGTTTTCGCAGGAAGCATATCCGAGCGTCGGCCTACACATCACATTTCAGTGGTCTCATCCCCGGCATAGTAATAAACCCATATCGAGCTGTAGGGTCCTTGGTCTTGTCTGATGTTGCCCGGCGCTGAGACATACATGTAGGTGACGACGATCAATTCTTAGGCTTCACATACATAAGTCTTCAAGAAAAGAGGATAGAAGGCTCCACACGAGCTCAAGTTAAAAAGCTTGGACCTCCTATATAAAGTTATCAGCCCATATCGCCCGAAGCTCGCGCTATTCGTCTTGGCACTGATCAACAACCCCTGCCGGAGACAGGATCAGCCAGTAACAGCCTTCCATCTTATCGCTGGATGAGAAGGTAGAATTACGTCAGGTAATCGATAAATGAGAATCTACTTCACAGCTGCAGGTGTCAGGAACGGCTGAATTGCTGATGGTCGGGGGGAAGATAGGAATAATTGGTCGGATCGATATACCTCCCGTTATTGCCAATGTCTTCTAGAAGCCTGTGTGAAGTTTTTAACAGCATATCATTGGGCGCTGCAGTGTTCCGGTGCAATGGTGACTAGATTCCATCATGCTGATACGATATCAAAGGAGTTGGCATCTAGGTCGGCTAGCCTTGGAACCAGGGCAAGGACGGGTATTGGCATTGATAGGACGTGGGCGTGAGGCAGGGATATAAATGGAAAAGGTTGGATGGAGGAAGAGCTGAGGAAGGGAGAAACGAAAAACGGGATTTCGCATTAGAAAAGGTTGCGGCTATCAAAACTGCATCTCATTCGCATGTGTAACTCTCATACCCGACCTCGAGCTTCCTAATTCCCTATTTCCCCAACTTCAACAATAAAAAATACATAATACAGGTATGTAATTCCTCAACGCGCCCATTGAGAATGCCCAGTCATTTATTACACGTACCTATATATCCCTCAGCCACTTACCTACCCTATGTAACAATGTGTCATGTGTGATGAAAAGGCGGGATGGGTTAGGGTTTTCTTTTTTAAAAAGCCAAAACAAAACCTCTTCCGACAAGTCATCTCAACTAAATAAACAAAACAACGACCCATTCCTGAAATACTTAACTGAGAAACCCGTGCTTGTCGCAGACCATCCACAATGACTGGTACACCCGAAGTATCGCACGGCCGGGGCGGCGCCGGCAACATCACCCCGGATAACACCAAGTACGTGGACGGCGAGATCGTGCGCGCGGGGCCCGAAGGCAGCCACGGCGACGGCGCATTTAGCACCGGACGAGGAGGTACGTCTTTAACCAGTTCCAGATTCCATCACCCCCTCCATGACACCTTATTTACACCTATTACACCTATTACACCTACTAACACCCATGGCCCCCGCCCAAAAACAGGCGCAGCCAACATCGCCGACGCCGACAAGCCGCCATCCTCGATGCGCGCGGACCGCGAGATCGTGCCCGAAGAGGCGACGCGGCCCTCGACCGACAACGAGAGCTTCCACGTCGGCCGCGGCGGCGCCGCAAACGTGCACCTGTCGCCGCAGGACCAGCAGAAGCACGAGGCCAAGCACCACCACCACGGAGCCAAAGTCGTCGACAGCCCGACCGCGCCCGGGGCGGCTGCGAAGCAGCACCAGGGGCTCGCTGATAAGCTTAAGCATAAGATCTTCCACGCTTTCAAGAAATAGATTGGTGTGAGGTATGAGCATTTGTGGTGCAGGATTGGGAGGGGTGTAGTAGTGCGATGGGGGAGGGAGGGCAGAAAATTAACGTGGGCATAGGGGGAGTGTGTTTACCTCGCGATGGGGATAATCAAAAGGGGAACATATTGGTCTCCTTGCTTTTAGCTTAATATCCTAACTAGTAGCTGCAAAGCTGCTGGTATTTGTTTCGACTTGAATTTCAATGATATCCTCCCACTTCGCTGCTATCTAACCCTAGCTCAAGGGATCGCTATGCTGTGGTAAGCCTGTCACATTTGAATCGCCAAGTGGACGTGTATTCGAGGTATGCGACACTTTCAGGAGAATTAAGATTTTATTCACGCTGGTCGAGTATATACAAGGCCGCTTGTACAAGTCAAGTTATGATGCTTATATATAGGTGGTGCAATATATACAGTTAGATTATGAGTAACAAGCCCTGAAGTTCTTTCTCATGTTTTAGCGAGCCCGGGCGGTCTAAATAAGATTTAGGCTTTTAGGGCGTTGACGACAGCGGTGTACGCGGGCTTGGGGCTGAAGTTGCTGTCAAAAAGGAGAGGGGTGCTGCTAGCTCTCCAGGAGTCCTATTTCGTCTCTAGTCAGCATGCCTCTACCTAATCAAGCTCGAGGTTTACTAAGGAGAATTTCTTACGGGATCTCGGACACCCCAGACGGTGATACCAACGCACTTGGGCTCGTCGAGACAGGCCTTGGTGACGGCAGCGTAGTCGTTGGCGGGAGCGGTCTGGATATCGACCTCGGTGAAGGCGACCTCCTTGACACCGGAGGCTGCGAGGGCCTTGATGGTAGCGCCGGCCTGGTTGGCGAGACCAGGAGTCAAGTGGGCCTGCGAACCTATACCGTCGATGGGAACGCCGGCAGCAATCCACTTCTTGACGTGGTCGATCATACCTCTGGTGACCTTGGCACTATAATATGTGAAGTTAGTAATTGTGAAACTATATGTTTGATCAAATGTGTGAGGATAAGAGGCATAAAGTGTGCGTACGCGGTAGGCTGGTCAAGGTTGTAGTCGTTGATGTACAGCTTAGCGTCAGGGTCGGCTTTGCGGGCAGCTTCGAAAGCGATGCGAACGAAGTCCTCACCCAGGACCTGGGAGAAGACTGACTGACGGAGAGAGCCATCCTCGTTGAAGATTTCGTTCACGACGTCCTATATGTGAGGGTTAGTCTCTATTTTCCGGATATTATTGCACGTTTCCGTGGTGCGACGAACCCAAGCATAGATCTTGCCCTTGTATCTAGTCACCAGGGTGGTAACGTGGTTCTCAAGGACCTGAGTCAATTTTGTCTTGTCCCTGATGTTGGAAACCCAGCCGGGCAGCTGCGAGTGCCAGCAGAGGGTGTGTCCACGAATAGTCTTGTTGTTCGCCGTGGCCCAGTCAACAAGGTAGTCGGCTCCAGCGAAGTTGAATCTCCCCTCAGACGACTCGGTAGCATCCCATTTCATACTATTCTCAGGAGTCACCTGGCCGAAATCTGCCTTAATAACGTCGGCCGACTTGCCCGTCGAGAGACGGTTCTGATCTGCGCAAGTTCCATAGTACAGCTTTCCCTTAGCCTTGATCAGCTGGTCGATGCTGTCGGCAGCCTGTCGTTCGGCAAGCTCGGCGGGAGCAGCCCACGCTGCCAAAGGGGCGAGCAGGCACAGGAGAGTTGACTTCATGATTACCGGTCTTGTTGCTACGACTCAACGCTGGACAATGCAGTACGTGGTTGAAGTGGAATGTGAGGATGGCGTAACGGCCGCATCTCTCAGGCTTTATAGCTGTTGACTTAAGTATAACGGAAGATAGCACCCGTGGTAGGTGAGGCTAGACCCCGGTTCCATGTCCATATCTTGCAAAATAATATTTGGAGACTTGGCGGCGGTAAAATAGAACAGGTGATGATTAGTTCCTAAGACGGAAATATTCGCCTCTGTAGAGCCCCTTTCTTATTTTCCCCTGCGTTATTAAGACAAGATTGAGGGGAAGCCGGTCACAACGGCCCGTCAATATTAATAAGGACCATAAGGGAATGTGATCAATCCAGGTCACAGACGTGCTGTTGACCCGACAAACAGCCCAGACGGCTCCGCGAAAAGGGACACCGTGGGGTGCATTGCGGTAAAATAGCCTAAAACTGATGCTGGTACCGAGTCATATATGTGGCTGTTATATTGTATGGGGCTCGATTGTCATAATTATAGAAGATGCTCGGTGTTAGGACTCCGCAGTAAAGCTTCAAATCGACCGCAGAGCTATATGTCAATGCGCGCCTTTCATGGAGGTAATTCTCTATGATACGAACTTTGTAGGATCGATGGGTCCGTATGAGTATGTAGAGATCAAAGACGATCACCTTTAAAACATATATTCAATGAGGCATTAAGATCCTCGACTTGCCCTGGTATACGAGTCAAATGTGTATATCGAGCGCCATGTAGAATCAGAACCAATCGGAACTCGGGATAAGTGCGAGAATTTGATCCTGGTTGGTGGACCTTTTTTGTCC
Source organism: Hypoxylon sp. CO27-5 (assembly GCA_002120305.1). NCBI lineage: Eukaryota > Fungi > Ascomycota > Sordariomycetes > Xylariales > Hypoxylaceae > Hypoxylon > Hypoxylon sp. CO27-5. The sequence continues at coordinate 32,185 of KZ112593.1, read as the reverse complement.
GGCACTTTGCAATTAGATATGAGGCTATTCTGCGCTTCAAGACGTTCGAACAGCTCATGTCATGACAGCTATGGTGTATAATTAGAGATGTGAGAGGGGTCCTGATTTCAACTTACACGTGGTATAAAGTGGCACATATTAAGGGAAAATAAATGATGAGATATCCCACATTAATTACGGGCTAAAGGAGGCTACCTGTTACTCTGAAGACTAGCAGGCATTGGTGACTGCGAGATATGCAAAGACTTGGGACTGTAGCATTCGCTAATCTGTCTTAGTTGCTTATACTATGGCCGAGATCAGTCGAGGCTAATTATCTATTCGTAGTTCATACAATATTAAAGAAAAAAGCTATTAGGTATAAGAGGAAGATGGTTGATACCTACTATATTTAGGAGAGCAGGATAGATCTAATCATGCTAGGCGCTAAGGTATAGGTATTAACCCCAGCAAAGTCGGAATCAAGTAAAGACGGTACATACTGAAAAGCTCGGTCGTACTTGATTTTACCTGAGCTGGACATCTGTTACGGGATGTATCTCTCAATAAGGACCGCTTAACGAGAATACTGACTTCATAGAAGATGTGTCTATGTAGGGGGGTATTCTACAAATTGGTAATCAACAGAAGATCTTGCTACTCGATTTTAAGAGTAGGTAGAATGTGGGGTTATCCAATCAAATGAGTCGTACGGAGATGGATATTGCTTGGTGTTGTTGTCTTATAGTGATCATGGGAAACAAGTGGGCATTATAAAGCTTTAGGGCTATTCTCGTGAGACTCCTCCCGTGATGGTGCCATGGGGTTCAGTGAAGATCCCTACCCTCGACTTGCTTTACCTTTCCCCGCAACGTCATGGGATACCGTTCGTGAAGGCCATGGACGAGGGGTAGCAAGTAAGGTACATACAGGTGGGAAGGGGGGTCTACATGTAGTTCAAGGGTACCTAGGTGTAAGGTATGTACCTATCAGAGGTCTATTCCTCAGGTTTTCTTTGTGTAAGAGATGGCCACTTGCATTTCTCCTCCTTTGTCCTCCATTCATTCAATCATTTCGATTTAATCTCACCAGCCTTGCCTTGAGGTTGCTATAGCAGTTATCGAGAACAACAACGCATCGATAAGAAAATCCTTGTCGCATTTTGCAGCCTTAGGTGGAAGTCCCTGCATTGATCATGATAGGGACCGAGTCAACCTACTGAATAGACCCTGCGCATCCAATAGGTCAAGTAGCGGAGAGAGAAGAAAGGTTCCATCGCTAAGGTGGTGGCGCAGTTTTGACCGGTCAAGAGAGTTTGGAGACATCACGATTGAGAGCAGACTACGGGTTTACTTCGCCGTAATTAACTGACCTAAGCAATTAGCTGTGAGTACGTAATTCCAGTTTCCGATTTCGATCATTTGGTCTACGCCTATTGGAGCTTTTATCAGAGTTTAATTGCTGACTTTGGTATGGTAACTTTAGAGTTTAGGTTGGAGAGAGTTCCGGGCCTAAAATAAAACATACAAACTGGAACCTTGGAACTCTGACAGCCTAGAGTTTCTGGGTGACACAACGCTATTTCGTCACCCCTAATGAAATCCCCCGTCTCCATCCAATAATGGTCCCTCGGAACGAAGATTACATTTCTCGCCCGCCTCCGAACCCACGCTTACTGTCAGTCCAGTCAATAGTTTCTAAGCATTCCTTTCGTTCTCACTCTTCTTCCTTCGAAGCCGACGATGAACGATCAACGTCCTCTGAGTCAGGCAGAATGACCCCAGCACCCAGCATCGAGAATGGTCCGCCTACAGGTCGCTATCATGGCGAAGACACTCGTCCGACCAGCAGCAAGGAGCTTGCTGGTTGGTACATGTATGCCTTTGCCGCTGAAACCTACGTGATATGCGGTTAGTTTATCTGTGCCTTTTCTTGATATCATCCATTAAACATCATTAAGATCAATGCTGACAATCATTAGCCATTTGTAAGTAGCCGCATCTTCTGTTTAGCATTTACCTAGGAGAGATCCCAGTTCGGTCGCGTTCGAAACAACTAGACATTACTGTCCGCGAATATATACATAAAAATAAATATACCTTTATTCAACTCAAGCTTACCGATTGCGAATAGCATCGTTTATCCCGATTCTATTAGAAAGTTTAGCGAGGGAAAATGGAGTCCTCTTGTCCGATCGGGAAACACCCTGTGGCGACAACTCAAATGGACAGTGTATCGTCACCGTTCTCGGCATCGAAATTAACACGGCCAGCTTTGCTATGTATACCTTCAGTATAAGTGTTCTACTCCAAGCATTACTGGTAGTTAGCATTAGCTGTGCAGCAGATCATGGCAATTATCGGAAGCGCTTGTTATTGGCATTCGCCTGGACCGGGAGCTTCTGTGTTATGGCCTACATTTTCATCGTCAAGGAGATCTACATCCTCGGTGCGTTACTAGCCATCATATCCAACACGTCGTTCGGAGCGTCCTTCGTTCTCTTAAACTCCTTTCTCCCACTCCTCGTCCGTCATCATCCGAAAGTGCAGGAGTCAGTGGCTGGGCTATCGGAAGATCCCGACCTACACTCAGATACAGCAGTCGAGACTCGGTCTGTATCGACATCCGCCACTCTTGATGAGGACCCATTGAGTAACTCAACAACTGCCTTGCTACCACGAATCGATGATAGCCTCGACCTCCACGAATTGCGACGGATACCAACCCATGAAGAGCTCACTTCCATCGAGCTCCAGCTATCTAGTCAGATATCCGCAAAAGGTATAGGGATCGGTTACGGTGCCGCCTTGTTCGTGCAGTGCGCATCAATATTGATTCTGGTAGGAATGGGTAGTTCTACTTGGTCACAACGAGTGGTTCTCTTTTTTATTGGAGCTTGGTGGGCCATTTTCACCATACCGGCAGCTATGTGGCTTAGACCCAGACCTGGTCCTCCCCTCGCACAAAGCCAATACCGAGGCTCTCGCGCATGGCTGTCGTATATTGCTTTCTCGTGGAAAAATCTATTTCGCACTGTGAAACTTGCACGTCGCTTGATCGACATCGTTTTGTTCTTGGCTAGCTGGTTTCTGATTTCCGATGCTATCGCCACAACGTCCTCAACGGCAATACTGTTTGCCAAGACGCAACTAGGCATGAAACCATGGGCGTTGGGGATGATTAATGTTATATCTACGACTACGGGTATCCTTGGCGCATTCAGTTGGGCGTTTATCTCTAGACATTTCAAGTTGAAGCCGCACCAAACCGTCCTGGGCTGCATTGCACTTTTTGAAATCATACCTATTTATGGTCTTCTGGGCTACCTACCTTTCGTCCAGCGATGGGGAGTCATTGGACTTCAACGACCGTGGGAGATGTATCCATTAGCTGCGGTCTATGGCTTCGCTCTCGGTGGACTTAGTTCGTACTGTCGGTCACTATATGGAGAACTGATCCCTCCTGGCTCCGAAGCCGCGTTCTATGCTTTATATGCTATCACCGACAAAGGCTCAAGCATATTTGGACCAGTTATAGTCGGAGCTATTATCGACGCATCTGGCGAGATTCGTCCGGCATTCTGGTTTCTGGCAGCATTAGTCAGCATCCCCGCGCCGATTATATACTTTGTCAACGTCGAGCGCGGCAAATTCGAAGGAGAGAAGCTAGCAGAGGTGATCGAGGGATTTAAGAGCGGAGATGATACCCAAGTAACTATATCTGGGAATGACGCCGAGAGCACCAGAATGCTTGCTTCTTACGACGGCGATGATAACGAAGCTAACGGTAACGGCCATACGAGGCTATGATATTAGCGAATTCGTTCAGGATTGTAAGGGTCTATATATGTTGCATAGAGGCGGCGTTGAGTATCTGCACCTATACTGGATTATTCACCACAAATGGAAACTTGAATAGACGCGGCTTGCAGGTGCCTAGCTTAAAACTTGTGACTTAATTTAATTAAATGCCAATTATATGCTACGAATGGCTTCTGTCTGGCATGCTGTTCGGAATTTGATACCAAAATTGGCCAATGCCACTGCGTCATGTAGCCTTCTTACAACTCGAGCCAATGGTAAGAAATGAGATGCATGCAAGAAAAGATATATTCCCCATAATATATATGTATGGCTTCACCATCACACGGGCTACACATTCAAAAATGATTTGTGTTATTAACACTCCCACGTCAATGATAAGAAGCTGTTTAGGTAGTTCGAAAGAGACAAGGTGAACACGGTGAACGCCCACATATACATGTATGTAGTGACACTAGGTACATGTATATAGAGAGGTATTAAGCATGTGAATAGGAGAATTAAATACATACATGTACATACCTCCATCCATAGACGTGGAAGCTACAGTACCTCTACCTAGGCTACTATGTACATAGGCAGCTGGGATGCATGTATGATCGTCATCATAGCCGAATAGTAGCTCCTTCCCCATGGCAACGCTTTGAGCTTATCAGTTACTGGATAGGTACGCCAGATTATTCCTAACTGAGTTTAGAGCATGTCTAAGGCGTATGCTGTATGCAGCTTGGATCCAGCATTTGCAATACCCATGGTATCCATGGATGAGCGTTTTCCTCCACTCAGGTCCAATCCCCATTTTGCTCCTCCCGTATTATTCTCCAACAACCCAGAAGCGCATGTCGGTGCTGGTGCGGTACTGGAGGTGGCTAAATTGGATCGTATTGAAACGCGCCATCGCAATAATTCATTACCGATGATTACAGTATTATTTTTTCCCTTCTCTTCCTTTCTTGGTTAATAATCATAATAACCAACCTAGCTATCACCCTCAGTCGGGTCTGCAATGTCCTTGAGACGTCTGCATCGCATCCATATTTTGCGCTTCAGATCTTCTAGGACTTAGTTGAAATTGTCATGTTATGAGTCTAGCTCTGCGGCACCGCATATACGGCATAGGCATACTTGTAGGATCTCAGTTAATAACAGACGCGCCAAGCTGGCAGATAATTCCCCCCTTCCCCGCCACACCCGGTGCCGGCTTACGATTTTCCCAATCGCAACCACCAACGAAGCTCATCGAAAGCTTCGAGCTTCCTACTAGCTGATAACGATACAGTTTTGGCCTAAGTATTGTTGGAATTGCGCCTTCCTAGCTTATCTAATATTTGCCTAATAACTTCGGTTTGTACCTGACTGAGGTTGATTGCGCGTGGATTTCAACAATTCCTTCTCCCCATTAGGCGCAACCGATCTCCATACATAGCTTTTGCATCTCCCCATTGATTATTACAAATTCGCGCCAACCATCGTCCTCAGCCAAAGCCCCGTCCGAATTTCACAACCATGGCGACTGCTCGCAAGCGCCCGCGGCCCGATGTAGTTGAGGAGAGCCAAGCAGAATGCCCCTTCAGCGTCATTCACCCCGACCCAAACGAGAAGGAGAAGAAGACGAAGCGCAGACGACAAGAATCCGAAGACCACCCTCAGCCCAAGATTTTGCTTCAAGCCTCGCCCTTCTCGCCCATGGGCAAGTTCAAGGATCCTAATAATACTATGGATCGGCATTATCAAGTCCAACCTTATCAGAAATGGATGGATATGACGCGCTACAATAGCTTCGTCCGTATGTCTGCTTTCCAATCTACCTATGTCTATGTGTTGTACTGACGGAAATACCTCAGTTAATGGGGTCAAGTATTGGAGCGAAGGTTTCATATTCGTCGCCAACAGTTCCACGATCGAACGTCAGAAGAACCCGGGCGAATCTCTACAACCGAGAAAGAAGTCGGATGACGATTGGGTCGCCAGGATCCTTGAAATTCGAGCGAGCGACGAGCATCATGTCTACGCGCGTGTCTACTGGATGTACTGGCCAGATGAGCTGCCACCAGGCACACAGGACGGCAAGAAGCTTATCCAGGGAAGACAATGGTATCACGGCGCAAATGAGTTGATAGCGTCCAATCATAGTATGTGTTTCTAGCTTTACATGCCCGTAGGTTTATGCTAACAAGCTATAGTGGACGTCATCAATGTAGTCAGTGTTACCGCAGCAGCGACTGTCAATCAATGGGATGAGACCAATGAGGATGATGTACAGCAAGCACTCTACTGGCGCCAGGCATTCGATGTCCGTAGTATGGAACTCTCAGTAAGTCTGAACGTTCCTGCTCTAGCATTCGTCAGCTAACAAGTCATAGTCTGCCGAACTGCGATGCAAGTGTAACCGCCCAGAGAACCCAGATAAGCGATTATTCGGATGCTCCAACGAGGATTGCAAGAAATGGCTCCATGACGAGTGCCTGATCCACGAAGCGCTCCTAAAGACGTTCAAACGCCTAGGAACCGACAAACCTCACAAGCCTACGCCGATTAAAGAGGAGGAATCTGGTGAGGGGGCAAAACGACCTCTAAGTCCTAGTGAGTCGGGTGCGGCGCAAACCGCTGAGCAGTCGATCGACGTCAAGCCAGAAGAGCAACAACATACTATCAAACTCGACGACGTCGAAAATGCCCTTCCCGGTATCAAAGCCGAAAACTCAACCGTCTCTGTTGCGGAGCCAAAGCGGAGAGGACGACCGCGTAAGTCAGAGCATGCCGACCAGGCTGCGGCCAAGCCATACGAAGGACTGTTCGAGGCTGTCATCCATAGTGACCTGAGCCCCCCGGTCCTCGAAATAACGGATCTTAGAGAAAATGTTACGGGTGGAGACAAGTCATGGAACGAGCCGCTTCAATGCCTCATATGTGGTCACGAGATCCAGTGAACACGCCACTGGTGTACTATTGGCAGTTGTGAGACATCGCAGCTTGTCTAGGGCTCGACAAGTATATATCATTTACGTCGCTTATTGCCAGTGAGCCTCATCCTTCCGCTTGGCGTTTTAGGGAGCAACTCATGATACCCTGCACCTTTTGCGGGGCAACTGCTTTATGTATCTTCTACGTTTTGGCCGATGAATTGAGTTGTGATGGCTGGAGCAGACCGAAGAAGTGGGATGCGAAAAGACCTGAAAAGTTTAAGACTAACGGACCTTTTGGAGCCCATTCAAGTGTGGAATGGGCACCAAGACAACGTTTTTGAATTGTTCTACGATGATAATGGATGCCAGCTATCGAGTCGCTCTCAGATGGCGTGGTCTCAGAGGATGGGGTGATGAGTGTGTACATAATAATTATGAAAAGCCCTCAATATTCCGTTATCAAGAATGCCAGGAGAGATCATCTTGAGCTAGCTATACCCCCTAAGTTTATATTATGTTTGTTCGTGATACATATGATTCTCGATCCTACGGCTTGCGATGTGTTTACCTAAGTAGGTACCTACCTATATAATAAGTTACATCATAGCAAGTGGATTCATATGTCGACTCCAGTATATCTAGGATATTCAACCGAGGTAAGGTCAAGTAAGTATCCATACGTAGATGGAGACAGACACAGTCTCTTATAAGAACTCGGAACCTTAGGAGGGATATGTCCATAGAACTTAGAACCTGTAGGGAAAGTCCTCCGAACACTAGGTTAGAATTTATTTACTTTCTCTAACTTCGACCCGTGACCATCGCGAACAGGTATCGGTATCGATATCGAAGCTGCCCGACTAGATTTAGGCTTTGTACGTTGGAAAAGTGGAAAAAGTCGTACCTAACCTTAGCTGAAGCTTCTTTTAGAGCTGTTCCCTTCCAACGTCCCAGCTAAGCTTAAGGTGCCTACCCTATAAGGAAACGACCCACTTTTCAGGCAAACCCCACCATTGATTGATTGAAACGTTCATGTTTGGGTTCACTTTCAGATGTTCCCCCTCCAACATCTGAAAAGATTATCTATCTCATCAACCACTCCTAACACTCTACTCGGTTGCATAAGCTCTTTGTGGCATCATTACACGGAAAACACACAAAACGTAACTACAGCTACTAGTCAACATCCCCAGCCAGTCTCTACGATGGCGTCTGCCGACCCCTTCGACTCGGCCCTGTATGTATACCTCCTTCTTACCCTGTCTACTCTCATACCTCCTTTGGTGCCTTACATCTTCAACCTAAGATGTCTATAGACACACACTAGTTACATCCTCTCCCATCTACGCATCACATACAAACATTGCTAACACTCATCAAAACAACAGTGACCTCCTCCGACGTCTCAACCCAAAACACACATCCTCCCACCTCAACTCCCTCATCAACATCGCTCCGGAACTAACCGAGGATCTTCTCTCGTCCGTGGATCAACCCTTATCCGTCCGCCGTTGTCGGCAGACAGGTCGAGATTACCTATTGTGCGATTATAACCGCGACGGTGACAGCTACCGTTCACCATGGAGTAACGAGTTCGACCCGCCTCTCGAGGCCGGCCCGGGCTCCGCTGCTAGCTTACCCAGCGAGAAGGTCCGACGCATGGAGGTCCGCGCCAACGAGGCCTTCGATGTGTACCGCGACTTATATTATGAGGGGGGTGTGAGCAGTGTGTATTTCTGGAACTTGGATGATGGGTTCGCGGGAGTCGTGTTGCTGAAAAAGGGTAAGTGATTCTTGAATTTCTCTTATATCACTTAGTTCGTGTGATTGCGCTTGGGGCATAATCTTGTACTCTGTACCTTTGTCATTGTTGGGTCTATGCGTTGCGGTGATGATAATTGCTACTCGACGCTTGGACTACAGCTATTATGCCTAACGAGGACGCTTTGGACGAATGCTGTGCAAGAGCGGGCACTACACTTTATCTGGGTTTTCAGATTACTTGGTTCTACCCGTCATACTAGGTCCAAGACATTGGATCTGAGATATAGTGAAAAGAAAAGGGTCATGTGCAGAATTGGGGGTTGCGGATCTTACATCATACATCTGAGACCTCGAGGCAATATTTACCGATCATGGGAGAGCACAGACGATGCAATAGCGTCGGTGATATATTTACTTCCTCATCTGCATTGGATACGAGATTTCCGCGGGCTAACGTAGAGCCGCATCAGAGGCCAAACCGGGTAGCGCCAGTGAGGGTACCTGGGACTCGATACACGTCTTCGAAGCTATTGACCGGGCCCGCTTCACCCAATACAATCTCACATCTACTGTCATATTGTCATTGTCTTCGAACTCGAACAGTCTCGGAGACATGGACCTCTCGGGCAACATGACCCGCCAGATCGAGATCGAACTACCTGCCGAAAGCGAGGAGCAGCAGATTGCAAACATCGGAAAACTTGTTGAGGATATGGAACTGAAGATGCGGAATCTGCTGCAGGAGGTTTACTTTGGAAAGGCTAAGGACGTGGTTGGCGACTTGAGGAGCGTAGGAAGCTTGAGCCAGGATGCAAAAGATAAAGAGACGCATAAGGAGCTCATTGGAAGCATGCTACGATGACGGGTGACATCGACCCATCGAGTTAACATCCTGAAGATGTGGTGACAGGGGAAGGCTATTCCGTTCCTGCCGTGACGATATGATGACCACGGCGATGACGAAAAGTTGCACAACAGCAGTAGATCGGAATGATGGGGGCGAGTCGCAATAGTCTCGGGAAATATGTCTGAGACCTGGGTAGCTTCGTGTACGGTCCAGGGGGGAAATACACATCTTAGATTAGACACAAGCCTTGGTCTAGGCACTCAATTTCCCCCAACCAGTCTGAGAGATAGATAGATCCAAGGGAACCCCGCAAGATCTTTTCCCATCGTACGATCCTTTTCCCGGCTTCAGCACGGAGTATGTATGTTGTTGGTAGATAATAACTCGCCTCGGCTATAGGGTTTCATGAGATCGATCGATATAGGTATTAGATTACTAGTCACTTTTTTGCAAATCTCGTTTCCGAACCGAGATATAGTATGTAGATGAGAGATTGTTAAATACGTGGCTATATGTTAAATGTAAATGTATATGTGTAAGGTATCTAATGCAATATGTTTGCGTTGACAATAAAGCTGCCTTCCTCTTTCGTGAGGTTCGAGAACGACATAGGCAGCGGAGGGATCGGCTACATAGAACAAGACCCTTGCGTGTCCCGGATGCGATTCCGGCCGCTGCGGGAAGCGTATAGTAGGTTAGGTAGCATTGAGACAAACACGCAGTACCTACCTAGGTAGTTACTATGTAGTACATGTAGCTCGAGGAGCGAAAAGAAAAATATTCGGTATGAATTGTGATCTATGCAAGCATGTGGGTTTTACGCGTGCGTGCGCATGTGTCTGAGATAAAGGTGGCTGGTTTACCATGGGAAGAAGGACAGGGCTTCCCGCTTCTGCGTTTCATTGTTTCAAGGACGATGCCGCGTCCATGGGTTCAGCGATATTGGGATATTTGATGGGGAGGGAAGGGAGGGGATGATGGGATGCGACGGCAGCTACACGAAACGACGCGAATGACTTGCATACCTAACCCGGCCAGGCTGCCCGTCGACCGTTACGGATGCATATTTTTTTAATATCCCATTCCCCTCTCCATGAGTAACATAACCTTATGGAATCATTGTCATTACTACATTACTGGGTTATATGTGTATGCAGAGGGAGGAGAAAGGAAATAGGGGACTCGAGGTTGTAGTTGGTAGGTTATTTCCTGAAGTTTTTTTTTTTTCTTTTCTTTTCTGTTCACGCGGTATGCAATGGAACATTACCACGTTTCTGCATCGAACACAGGGCGCTTTTTCTTCACTTACCGTACGTACACCCCTGGAAAAAGAAAACAGGAAGAAGGGTCAAAGCGATTCTCCAACAACAACCCTTGTGCATGCCGAGCGATGATCTTTTTTCTTTCTAGAAGGAGTCCGCTTCGTGGAAGGGTTTAGCTTTCTATTGAGTGGATATGCGGTCGTGGTCGCGTGGCTGTCTGTCTTCAATCCTAAACAGGCACGTAAGGGGAGCTTGTTAAAGACACGGACTCAGACGATCGCATTGAATAGGCTAGGCGCGCAAAAGGAGAGGGGGGGTGCCCAGTTAAGGACCCAAAAGAAAGAAATAACGACTATACGACTGGCTCAAGTAAGGAAAAAAATTAGGTAGATCTAGACTCGGGCAGATGCAGGAAACAGTTTGCGATAGAGAGCGAAGAATGGAGCCCCGTGTAGTGTAGAGCCGCTAATGACGACTAAGGAACCGCCCGGGCGTTATAAGACACCCGGGAGAGGATGGCAATCTCTCGATCCGTACCGCCGAATAGATAGTTTTACGCTACTCGTAAGGTGGTCTCTAAGATTAGCGGCCCGTCTTAAGGTAATACCCGTCATGCTTCTAATGTAACCATTGAGGGGATTGGAACTTCTTGAAAAAAGACGTGTTTCTTCACTGAAGCTGCTTGGCAAAAACATGAACTTCCGTTGGAGTTCTAGAAGGACGCACGAGAGATTAGGTATTCTTAAAATAGCGTATTTAGAAAGAGGCAAATCTCTTTTTGGAGACTCTTGGGGAAGAATTATACCTCTACCGAAATCATCCTATGTATATCCACGCGCACCGGCGGGGAGTCTATCCGGTGCAGGTATAAGGAGTCGCTATAAGAATAGGTTGAGTCTACGTCGCGCATCGGAAATTGTCCTTACCTTCGGTGCTTCTCCTGCATATCGGTAGACCTTTGGAAATAGCCTGTGGTCTGAGGAGCGGCATGCTCGGAGCAAGCCAAGACACAAGAGAAGCAAACAAATACATGTTGCTGGTCGCGGTTGGTCGACAAGACCTTAAATGATGTGCACTGCATGGAATGTTTCTAGAAGTTCTGCCCATTTTCTGAACCAGGGGTATGCCTGGAGCGAGGATCCTGGAACTTCCAATAAGGGGGCTCACCTTTTGAAGGAGGCAGAAGCCTAAGGCTGCACCGCTAGTAAATCCCTTGCAAGCTTGTATGTGCGCACTGCACTGCACGGATGGGATCGAAGCTGGACCAACAGCGTTGGAGCTTTTACATACAGCCCATCCCTGCCTCGAAGATTCGTAGACATGCAGCTGGGCTGCTGCGGATGGCGCACGAGTTGAGTTCTCTCTGCCATCGCGCCGAAGGTTTCGCTGCAGAGGAGAATTTTCGGTTGGTGAGGTGGTACTAAATCAGCACGACAAATAAGATGACATCTGTGGCATTAATATGAAGCTTACACGACAGGACGGTTTCGGTACTCTGCTAAAACAAACCTGGAATACTCGGGTCGTAGTGCTTATGGACGAGCCCTGCGAGGGTGGTGTCATTATGTGGCATCCGCGTCCGTAGTTCAATTGTTGGTAATACGCGCAACCTAGGCAATACGTAACGTGAGCCGGATGATTGTGAAGAGCAAAAAAGGCGCTGGGAGGGTGGGATCAAGTGGATGCTGGGAATTCACAAATACCTAACATCGTGGGTTTGCGTGGGTCCTCGACGGTACTTTATCTAAAGTGTGTGGGTTTGAAGACCAGCAGGGACTTGAGGCGGATATCTGATACAGATGATCCTAAAAGTCCGGGGACGTTTGATGTTGAGATGGTGAAGACTGGTTATGTCGTACATCAGACGAGGTCTTCCTTCGGAGAGCCTCTTTACCAACGTGATAACATGTTCTTGTCGTAGAAAGTGGGTAAGTCGCTTGAACGTCTATTGTTTGATACGAGACTAGGACTACAGTACACTAGTGTAGAGACCCAAGGTTTAAACGATGGATGACTCGCGGTGAGATGGGGATTGGGGGTCTCGGAAATACGTGCTTTATGTGGTGTGTGTATGTATACCTTACTAGGTTGTATGGATGCAATACCAGACAATCAGCATGCCTACGAGCAATTTACATACAGAAGTTGATGCATATCGGGTTTATCGCCCATGAGGATGGAACCCAATTATCGGCCGTGTCGTCACCAACACCGAGTCCCTGTCGATGTCAATTGTTCAGGACTTTAAAAGCGGCATGAGTGGCTGAGCGAGCGCAAATGTTGATAATACACGTTCTCTTCGTCTTCTTCTATTTATCTGATCTCGAAATTATTGATATATATGAGCTGGATCTTGTAAAGTTTGGAATAATCTATGTGTTTCGGGTTTAGTAGTTTGGAAAGTGATTTGTTGTTTTACCTTAATTTTTCGCTAAGTTTTGAATTTACATAGAAATCTAAACCACAAAGAGTCCTTAATAATAACACTATCGACATTAATTCTCTAGGTGTACGTACCCTAAATCTACGGCTAAGGTTAGGCATCCAATGTCCCTAATTCCTTCCAGGTTGTTGGTACGAAGCATCCTCCTTCATTGGGAAGTGCCGACTCTCATACATGTAGTTAATGGCGGAAACAACATTCGAACTACATGTAATAATGAATATTTTTAAAGTCCCGACTCTTTTCTCTCTTAATTTTTCCCTCTTCGCTCTCCCGCTTCCCACCCCTATAAGAATAATACACAATATTTGGTCTAAGACCATGATGTCTCATCGATTAATAATATCATATCAACATCGACGTCTTCTTGACACCCTTTGAGTTACATCGCATCGTTGCTATAATTGTCTACTACGTGCGTTACGAGGCGGTGGCGTTCATCTGCACACCTGCATGTTTAATGTACGTGGTGTCGAGTCGATACGCACCTACACCATCTTACGTACCTACATATACATGTAGATATGTAGGTACATATATGCGAATCTCTGGTTCTCGTTAATGAGGAGGATGGGCTTCAATATCATGAAGTATGAGTTCGGTGCACTGCCCAAGTGCTCAGTGCTCTGAGACTTGGTAAACCAAGCCTTTTCCCAGCCCGTGCGCCCCCCGGCGATCCATCCGCCATCTTGCGTGAACAAGGGGGTCGCAGCCAAGGTGCTCTTTTAGCGGTTACCGCAATCACTTGGTGCATAAAATGAACCACAAGGAGCAACCCGCTGGGTCTCCACCAACTTCTCCTGATGGTCTCCAGCGACCATACCCGTACAAGACCATACAAGCCCATACAGCTCATACAGCCCATACCATAAACCCATACTAACCCATAACCTGGACTGGCGGCGGCGGTGGCGGCCTCCCCCCCATGCGTACCGATCTACAGTACAGCAGGTTACATACATGTATTCTCTTTCTTTTTTTCCCATTAGACCTAAACATCCTTCAAATGTTCTGTGCAGATGTTCATGTCCCTACATCCCGTACGTACATAATAATCCAAGCCTCCCCTGCGTCACATTGCACATACGGCACATTATTTTTTTCATCTCCAGCTGGGGTTGCACTAGACATCAAAGTATTGAACAGTCAAATAAATCTGATTCCTTCCTGGGTTCGATTGGCAAGTAGTGTACATAGCTTCTTGTCCCGTCTATATAGGGCTGGCTTCCTCGCTTGGACCGGATCCGCTCATCCCCCCTAAACCGCTAAACCACGAAATGAACCAATACCACTAGCTTCTAGCTTCGGGCAGCTGACACAATCTTTGACGGAGTCGAACGGATACCCCTTGCTCCACCTAGACAATACAGGCATTCCCTTGGGTCTTTAGTACATAACCCATCGTGTCGGTGCTCTGGAGCTTATTCAAGTTCAGCTCAAGAGTCTCCAAGACGGGAGCTTTACCATATTATCGCATACAATAGCCTTGTCTGCCTTTTGCTCCCGACCGTGACCCCTCCGACGTCGAGCCCCGCGCCTGTGCTGCGCTTCGATTCCTTCCTTCTCATCATCTTCTATTTGATCTTTCGCAACTCATCGGGTTGCAATAGCGCATACAATGGCAACAGAAAAGCCGTCAGTCCTCATCATCGGCGGGCTAGGTTATATTGGACGCTTTTTGGCTCGGTACATACACGAGAACGAACTCGCATCTGACATTCGTTTGGTCGACAAAGTACTGCCGCAACTTGCCTGGCTAGCACCCGAGTTCGAGAAAGCATGCTCTGCGGACAAATTTATCCAAGCGGATGCGAGTAAAGAGCGTATGTCGCAACGAGTTTCAAATAGTTCCCACCTACTTAAGTCATGCTAACACCAAGTTCTCAATCAGAGGCTCTTGGGCGAATATTCGATCGGCCCGACGGCAAGCAATGGGACTACGTATTCAACTGCGGCGGCGAGACGAGATATTCTCAGGAGGATGAAGTATACAAAGTACGATCTCTGGGCCTGTCGTTAGCTGTTGGCCGAGAGGCGGCGAAACGAAAAGTCAGATGCTTTGTGGAGTTAAGCACGGGCATGGTTTATAAACCGAACTCATCACCGAGCAAAGAAGGCGACAAACTCAAACCTTGGAGCAAAATTGCAGTCTTCAAGCTTCAGGCGGAGGAGGAGCTCGCCAAGATTGAAGGGTAAGTTATACCTCGTAAATCTCATCCTAAGCGGCTTGGTGCTGATTAAGAGCTGTTTCAAAATAGCTTGAACCTCGTTATTGTGCGCCTGCCTCATGTATACGGCCCGTATGCATCTCAATGGGTAGCGACGGCGCTGTGCATGGCGCGCGTCTACCAAGCACTTGGCGAGGAGATGAAATTTCTATGGACCAAAGATTTGCGCACAAACACAGCCCACATTGACGATGTTACACGGGCTTTGTGGGCCATCGCCACTTGGTACGACGCTGGTAAGGCCAATTGGGACGAGAAGAGCATGGGCTCAACACCGATATTTAACGTCGTCGACAAAGGTAGCACGAGTCAGGGCGTAGTGGCCGACATTATTAGCCAAGTGTTTGGGATACAGACGGGGTTCCAAGGACAACTTCTGAGCAATCTCGCTCGTCTCAATATGGACAGCGTTGTGGACGACGTCAACGATGATGTTCTTGGACCTTGGGCAGACCTTCTCGCCGAGGCTGGGATAACGAGACCGGGACCTTTAACCCCCTTTATGGAGAAGGAGCTGCTGAAGGATACAGACCTCAGTATGGACGGTAGCCGGCTTGAGACGGTACTCGGATTCCAATACCAGAAGCCGGTTATCACCAAGGAACTGGTTGAAGAGGTGATCGAAAGCTATAAGAGGATGAAATGGTGGCCTTGACTTAAGCGGCCACCGTTGGTGACAATTTAACACATACCCAAGACGCTCGCCTTTTAGGGATGAGTGTATGTATCAGCAAGCAGCCAAACGGCGATGGCGATTTCAAATATTTCCGAGCCTAGGAGGAAAGTAACTGGTTGCCAGTGATGACTCCATGATAACGGGTCGACGATGGATTTGAATTGACAGGCGATGGTAGGCTGTCGTCTGCAAAATTTTCGGTGTATTAAGAGCGGAAGATGGTGAACAATGTATGAGTAGGATATCCCCTTTTTCCCATTCGGCAAACAACGATGTATGTATAAAAACATAGGTGCCTAGGTTTACCTTAATAGTCCTGGGACCTAATCATTCTAATAAGAACACGTTTAGAGCATAGTTATAAGCATTCCATGGGCGAGTAACGTTTCAAAGAAGTACGCGTACTTATCCATCCTGTTGGTTACAAATGCATAGTCCGCGTTACATCACATGGGAACTAGTAGACCGAGTCGCGAACGGGCCTCGGGGAAGTGGAGGGCTATGTGAAAGTTTCCATGGATATTTCTTGACTCCTCACGGTCTGGGATTTGTTCTTTTTTCTTTTGTTATTGCCCTAAACCATTTAATATACCGAAACAAATCGGAAGGATGTACGTATTTTAGCTGGAGAATGAGGAGGGTTCATAAATATTGATATTATATAAATTCCGGGGAGGCGCTCTATGAAAGACATGTTGTGACATTTTATACATCAATACCGAGACCACAAAAGCTGACGAGATACGATGAATGTAGGATATGCATAAACTTAGACGCCAAATCGACATACAGTCTGGTAAGTGAATGAATCAAGGTGAGGCAGGGTGGGCTAATAGCAATATACTGTCTGACTATCGTATTAGAAGATCCGGCCATATCAAAGTTACAATTTCACCCACCGGGCGAGGAGAAGGAACGCGTGTAAATCAGTGGCTGAGAAACGATTTGTCGATAGCATCGTCAGCGGCTTTCTTCACCTTAAAGTTGTCCCATCCATGCCCTCTTACGTACTAGCGTACCCCGCATATGGTACCAATATGGGCAGGCTGCTCTGGTGCTTCGCATACCCATTTGGGAAATCGATTTTCAACCCCTCCACAAATGGACGCTTACCACTCGACCCTAAATAGGAACTATACCTCAAATGCGTCATGCCTCGGGTCGTCCCTCGATCGATTTTCGCGATGGCGTGAAGCATCTGATTACCAGGAATAGACAGTAAGCGAACGTGCTTTAATTAACTTGACTCCTCACAGAGAGGCGCGGCTGGTTTTCGTTTTTTACTCAATTGCTGCCCATATTTCCCCATCGTTACCTGGTTTTTTTTGCTCGTTGCTGTTTCTTCAAAATTCCAATACAACCTCAATTCGTTGTTGCATTGTGTTACCTTGCCAAGTTTGCTAGCGATATTTACCTTATAGCTCCAGAGCGACATAGAGGCATATAAGACACTCGTAGATTTTTTTTGTTTCTACCACAATCCACTCGTTACCCGCGTCCCGAGACATCGATCGCCATGGCGGCCCCGGCAACCAAGACAATTGGAGACCTGAACGGCAAGTGGGTTCTGGTAAGGCTAGCTGAACCAACCTCGTCCCCTCACACAAGAGAGCCTACATGTACTATGTAGGTCTCAGGCGTCTCAGGCACGACGTACTAACAAGAGCGCACCCATCCCACAGAACAAGAACCTCTCCGACAGCGTGGAACCCGCGCTCGCGCTCCAGGGCGTCGGGTGGCTTACCCGCAAGACCATCAACACGACGTCGGTAACGCTGCACGTGAAGCAGTACAAAGGCGCCCCCTCACCCCCCGCCTCGGCCGCCGCCGACAACGCGCTCGTAACCCGCATCGACATCGAGCAGGTGGCCGCGGCGGGCATCAAGGGCACGACGGAGAACCGCTGCCTCGACTTCGTGTACCGCGAGCACAGCGACTGGATCTTCGGCAAGGTGCGCGGCCGCAGCCGCTGGATCAGCGCCGACGATCTGAAAGCCTTGGTCGCGGCGCCCTCCGGCGAGGCTATTAAGAGCGGTTGGGTGAAGGACGACTTCGTGGCGCGCGATTGGCTGGAGGGCGATGCGGAGAAGGGGGGGCCGGAGGGCGAGACGCATATCTTGAACCATGTGGAAAGCCTGGATAATGGGTGGACTGCGCTGCAGGTTTGGGGGTTCCAGGATATCGGCGGCGAGCGCAGGTACACGCGGAATATCGTTGTTGCTAAGGGTGACAAGTTTGTCGAGTTTAAGATGATCTACGACTGGGTCCCTGAGGACCAGTGAGCCGGTTTAGAATGAGAGAGGTGAGGTACGCCATTGCAGGTGCTGTATAAGGCTTCTCTTCTAAGCGTTGGATCTGTTACGAGATGATGCGGACTTTGAATTGTTGGGGTTTAGGATATGGTAGACTAGAGGGGATACCAATGTATTACGGCCGGCGTGATTCTTTATATGATTGATTCGCAATCTAGAGTCCATCTTGCAACCCGGGGCCGTCTTTATCCCTTGCCTTCATTTCTTGTTGAATCCAGTGGCTCACGTAAGCCCAATCAGCCCATCCAGCCCGAGGTGTTGAATCCCTTAAGCAATGCTGAATAACAATTGCGAGCCCAGTCCATGTAACAAAGCACCCTCTGCCTTAGCGCCGATCCCCTTGGATGCTCCGATCTTGATTACCCGCACATCATACCCTTATGATACTGAACGATACTGAACCATGCTGAAGTGATTATGGCATCCTCCCAAGTATCACCCACTCGTCAACCCTCTACGCAGGCCGCCTCTTAACAAATTCCTCCAAGTCACTCCTCGTAGCGACCCCTAAAACGAATCTCCTATCCTCGTCCGTCACAACAGCAAACTCCTGCTTCTGTCCCCCACTCGCGCCTCCTTCGAAGAACTCCTCGAGCTCTTCCAGCGGGGTCGCCATGGTGATGACCTTATACTTCTTGCCCTTGCGCTCGAAGCGCGCCATGGCTTTCGAGAGCGGGTCCTCGGGTTTCACCTTGCCCGCGTCGAGTTGTGCCTGGAGCAATGGTATCGATATGTACCCTAGCAGAGCTCGAGTTTCGGAGTCCACGATGGTCAGGTGCGTGTAGTCGCGCTCGAAGGCGGAGATTAGGGCGAGAGAGATGGGGTCCGTGGGGTTGAGGGAGAGGGCTGCCGGGGGTTCGAGGTCTTGGACTGTTGCCTGGGTGTTTGATATTCATATTAGTTCTACTGGCTTTCTAAATATCGAACTAGATATGTATATAGTCCGAAGTCGTGGTATAATTCTACCATATATAAGGGATGGCTTACTCCTCTATACCGCGATGACCATTTTGATACAAACGGTGTGCTCCCTAGGGGAGATGGACCGACATGTGCGGAAGTCTTGATCGTCTGCGCCATATCTGTATGCCACGTCCGTCAAGATGCTTTGGAATTCTAAACGAGATAAGATATTTTTTTTTCTATTTAGGGAACAAGTAGATAGCTTTTGAAAGAGCCTGTGTTAGAGGCGCCTCGTTTATACCCGGTCAGATTCTTATCCGTAGGTAGCTTTGCAGAGTTAAGAGTCGTTTCGCGTATGATATGAACGAGGATAGGCTATCGCAATTCTTTCATACCCAAGGAAGGTTGGTTTTGGTGGAGTGTAGGGATGACGGAAGATCTTCACAAGATGGATCAATTACAATTTTAGGTGGGGCATTCCCTAAAGAACTCCCCCACAACGGGCTTAGAGCCGCCCTTTAGAGCCACCTACGCACTATACACACCTACAGTATAAGCCAACCTTGGAAGGTATGTCCTATAGTATATTATAAGTCGCTGAAAAGGCTTATTTACGAATGCCTATGATGAACAATTCGTAGGGGAGTCATCTTGGGAGAATATTCTTCACATTTATTTTCTTAGTATGAGACTAGCATTATGTAGTAATGATTTTCATATTATCAGGGTAGTGTGAGATTCGTGTCTACCTATATTGCTACATAAGGTATCATTGGCATCAATCTCTTCATTCTCGATACCGAACCTTGATCTCGAATTGGAAAAACAGATAATGAAGAATGTCATGCTCCCATAAGATCCACTACCCCAGTTCGGAAACTGCGTTAATTATTCGGTTCCAGTGAAGCTTCAGATTTTCTTACCTTCCATACCCAGTTATTATACCTAAAATAAAAACTCTCCAGGTCCATTTATTCGGAAACTTGGCTTGCTCATTGGTGGCCAAGCTTCGATCCCGTTCTGCTGCCGACATAGCTCCTGGCACTCAGCCCTGCCGACCCCTCCGACGTCACTAACACGATATGTCTTACGTTTGTAGGAGGGAAAGGATTGGACCTTGGTTATTGGTTCATCAGGGTATTAAGCTACCTTATCTCCGGACCTTCCACCCTTCTTCCCTTTTTCCCTGATAAATCTTTTGAGCCTCTTACAACGTCTTCTGGTCGCGTACTCTTTGTGCTTGCGGCAATTGTATTTGTCTTTCGGGGGTTTCTACCATTTCCATTCTGGCAGTGTAGTCGATAGGTATCAGAGCACTGAGCTTTGCGACCGACCTCTAATTGATAGCATCCAAGTGTAACCTTCTGGGAACGGTATGTTGCTCATTGAATTGAGTGGAAAACCATAGATTTGGCACAGTCAAGCATTGGACTTCAATACAATTATCAATTATAGTACTAATATAAATATTATAGATTCATTTCGGGACTAGCCACGATGTCTTACTTATTCCCCAATCAGCATATCCTTCATCAGTCCTTTGGGTCGCCGTTGAACCAACGGGTCCGGACTAGCCCGGCTAGCAAACCCACCCCGTTCCAGGCCCGTCCGGAGCTCTACGCAGCTTATTCAGTCGTCGACGATGCGAAGAACAAAGCTCAGCAACTCAGCTCCGAGGCACAGAAGGAATTCGACAAAGCCGGTGATGCAGCCAAGGGCTCAACTCCCAAGAAGTTGGAGCTCTACACTCCAACGTTCTACGCTGCGGCTACATTCGGTGGTCTTCTCGCATGTGTAAGTGAACGAACCCTCACATACCTAACTTTTAGGGATGACTGGTTTGTATCTTACATCGATATCTCAGGGTCTAACCCACACCGCCGTGACCCCACTCGACCTCGTCAAGTGCCGTCGGCAAGTCGACGCCTCGCTCTACAAGGGCAACTTCCAAGCCTGGGGCCTAATCCTGCGACAAGAAGGGTTCCGGGGGATCTTCACGGGTTGGAGCCCGACCCTCTTCGGATACTCGGCGCAGGGCGCATTCAAATACGGCTGGTACGAGTACTTCAAGAAGAAGTACTCCGACCTCGCGGGGCCCGAGAACGCGTATAGGTACAAGACGATCTTGTACCTGAGCGCCTCGGCGTCGGCCGAGTTCCTCGCCGACATCGCGCTCTGCCCGTTCGAGGCGGTCAAGGTGCGCATGCAGACGACGATGCCGCCGCCGTACAAGGGCACCTTCGACGGCATCAGCAAGATCACGGCGGCCGAGGGCGTCGGCGGCTTGTACAAGGGCCTGTACCCGCTGTGGGGCCGCCAGATCCCGTACACCATGATGAAGTTCGCGTCCTTCGAGACCATCGTCGAGAAGATCTACGACCGCCTTCCCGGCAAGAAGAGCGACTACGGCAAGGGCGCGCAGACGGCCGTTTCGTTCACTGGTGGTTACCTCGCTGGTATTCTCTGCGCCATCGTCTCCCACCCGGCTGATGTCTTGGTCTCTAAGCTCAATGCTAACCGAAAGCCTGGCGAAGCTTTTGGAGCTGCTGTGGCTCGGAATTATAAGGATATGGGCTTCATGGGACTGTGGAATGGTCTGCCTGTCAGAATTGTCATGATCGGTACTCTCACTGGTCTCCAGTGGATGATTTACGTAAGTTCCCTAGTCTTAACCTCTTTATGAAGGGATCTTTTTTTCTGTTAGCGTTGGGTAAACGTTATACTAACGATGTAATAGGACTACTTCAAGATGTTCATGGGTTTCCCGACGACAGGTGGAGCAGCACCTCCAGAGAAGAAGTAGATATAGAAAGTATCAATATGAAGGGCTCAGATATGGGTGGATAGGTTGACAATTTCACCGCCTAGTCTGATTCCTTCGAGGGTTATTGTATATCTCGACTGTCCAGTTAACGCAGGGTCGGGCTCTGGTTCTAAACGTTTGTAATGACTAACTACTACACGTACATAGATGTTTTAGCAAGTTTCTTTTACTGTTTAAAATCCTAAAATCGTATAGCCATATTAAATCTTCTAAACCACTTAACCCTTGTTGCTGTGCTCTGGTTGCCAACGAATAGATGTTGACATATAGACTATTATACATATGTAGGCAAATAATCAACTAAGTTGGTCTTTTGAAATTATAAGTCTAGGCCCAGTGTCGCCAAGCTTGTTATAGTGTACATGGTCCAATTGTAAGGCCCGTTGAAACAATGTTGGATGTTAATTAAGGTAGCAGGGCAGATTCTCCTGCATATTGCAGGTTTTAGGACTCAACGCTGCTGACTGGAATAGTGAAGAATACCGGTGCCAAGTCTACTCGACGGGGATCACACTCTAGATGGCCTGTCCTAAATTTCTTGGGATTTTGAGCATGAACTATTGGTCGCCTTTTTACGAAGAGCGATTTTGTCTAAAAGTGAGGTGTTTCCTAGCCAAGTAGATTATACATTGGGCTATTCGTCGAAGCTCATGCCAACTTTGAACGTCCCACTATTCAGAACTCCATTATTATGTCAATATATGTGAGTTATAGATGTGGTTACCTGTACTACAGTGTAACCCATATATCTTTCAGCTATAGCGTTCAGAGAATACGGCATATAGGTATAGGTAGTGTAGGATGACTACCGTAGCGGGAAAGTGTAGTAGGCATATCTATAGCGGGGAGTTTCGGCGAAGTGGGGTACTCAGCTCGACGAGATATACCGTTAATGGCCTGCATATCCTTGGAAAAAGGCCTCAACTGCATCATTCTATAGGGTCGCATGCACGCGGTTCTGTAACCCTTCCTTCTAGAAGAACGCCTTATAAGACTGACCGCAGCCCGTCAGCCCTTGCAGCAGGCCTGCCACATGGGCTTGACGGACAACTGTGAAGCGGATTGGTCACGCCACACTCTCGCATGCCGTCATCGCGCGTTTCCGCAAGGTGCACACCCATATTGATGCACCTCGCTCGTGACAGATTTGCTCGTTGGTTACTATGAATGCACGGCGGCCCTTCCTCGGTTCTGTCTGCGTGCAGATCGTCTGGGAATCAGGCCAAGTAACACGAAGAAGCCGGGTAACATTAACGGAAAAGTGTTGCTACTATAGAGCTTAATCAATATGCAGCTTCTCAGAACTCCCGTTGGTTGGTGTCTGGGCTGACGTTTACTCTGGAGTCTAAGACTTCCCCATTTGAAGGTTGCGGGAGGGGACGGAGACAGACTCGAGCATACTTTTCCTTAATAGAAATAGATTCGCGTCTCGTGCTATTCGTCTTCCGTAATCAAGATAGGAATTTCGGCCGAATGTGTTCGTCAGCCTTGGGGCTAATTGCCATTAGAGGTCACTTGCAGGACCGCATCCAGGATCTTAAAGCGAGGGGTTGTTTAGTGTAAGTGTAGTTAGGTATAATCCCGGTTTGCGAACTATCCCCGTTATTGTATACCTAATACCCAGGTAGGTTTGCCTCTTTGCATGTTCCGTCACCACCATCGATGGCAGGTAATAAATAACCCCACAAATTCGATAATCAGACTGCGAGATTGTCTCAAGTTACACTAGTTGGTACCGCACCGAGCAAGCAGGGAACCGATGCCTTGCGGAGAAGAAGCCTGATATGACATGCGACAGCGAAACGCGTGCTACCATCTTACAGCCATTGTCATGGAAGCGGTGGTAGCGCAGTACTACACATGTCAGCTAGAGCGTGGTAACACTGCCGCGTCAATGTTCTGAATAGGACTCTTCCCCATTTTGAAGCGTTAGTCATTAATCTCAGGACTTGGAGAGTAATATGAATAATGGTGATCATGCTGCTCTCGTCATGTATCCGTAGTATTGGGACCAGAGGTCCCTAGTAAAGCTGTGGTGATCACCTGCCCTTTCAAGTCTAGAACTTGTTGAATGGTCGAACCAAAAGGCGCTTCTGTCGCTTGGCTTGCTTGAGAAGCGTGGCAAGTGGAGCTGGTGAGACATGAGTTGAAAAGTCCCCAAAACCTCCTATACTTTGATCCCCCGGTTTCCCCCCACTCTGGAGATCTCGCCTCTTGCCAATTGTAACCATGATAGATTTCAATATTCAAGGTCGTAGTGCAAATAGAAAGTTCCGATTACTACGTAGTAAGAAGTTGTTGAGCGGGAATCTCCGAACTAAAGACGCGAAAGTTGAAATTGGGAATTGTTGAGCTGTTACTGTAGAATAGGAGAAGGACCAAACTTATAAACTCGAATTATCGAAGATGCGCATCTGTAAAGTAAAGTAGGTACTTATCGGATGACGAATCCCGTTATAGGAAAACTACCCTTTTTGGAATTGGATCTAAAGTCCGACTGGTTGTCATCACCTTGTCATCCCAAGCTAAGATTGAACGCCTAAAGGAGATGAAAAATATCTCGGAATTTTAGAGTTTAGATAATTTAGATAATATTTGAATTTGAGTTGGTACCTACATACAGGAGATTCTTAATCCGACAAACTTTACTGGTTATAATTTGGACTAATGGATAAAACTGCAACTCAATCCCAAGACTGCAGGTCCATGACTTGGGAGTTACGACAGAAGTTACACAAAGAAACGCGCTTAATAAAATTCGAACAAAAAGAGCCACTGCAGGTGCCAGGTGCGTCGGTCAGTGGAGAAAATACCTTAGCTGGGTGTTAGTCCGAAAGACGCTAGGGTTCAGCGCTATTACCCCATCTTTTCGAATCTCCAGGCTTTTCCCAAGTGCTAAAATCAAGGGTACGCAGGGGCACTTTCTCAACCATCAGTGGTACCGTCAGCGGCACGACACCCGGCCATACTTCCGGCTCCTTCCAATCCACGCATCCCCGACTGATCGAATCCTTCTTTCATCGAACCAGCAAATGTCACTCGCTTCTTCCTTCGATTCTTCGCTGGCGACTCTCTTTACAACTTCACGTTCCGATTTCTCTCTCGCCTCTCCTGACAAATCATCTACTATCTCGCCTATTCCTACCCTTCCGGTTCGGCCTATAACTGCACCGATTACAAAGAAAACTTGCCGAGCTACCCAAGACTAATACCCGTGCATTTTGTTGCCGAAGCTACTGAATTGACGATACTGAGAAACTCCGACTTTGTGACGACAACAATTAAATTCAGCACAGTTTTTGTGTATAAGACAGAATCGCCGACATTTATTATATGGCAAACCAATAGACTTTTGGAATTTTAATATCGTTCATTGTCAAAAATAGACCCTCGAATGACTGTCGCCATCAATTCTGTCCGATCCTGTTGACCTCCCGCCGCGCTCTGACGCTGGCTCGTTCCGACCAAACTCGCACTCCTTATACTGTTTAGTTCTTTGTATAATTACGATGGCGAGTTTCTTGAATAAATGGAAAACGGGCGGCGCTGTAAGTTATCAAATATTAGCTTGAGGCTGGCACATTCCCTCCTACTTAACCTAGCGTGCTCTTGGAGTCTCGAGCTGTGAACATGTCAATTGTGAAGCATGCTGACGCAATACTAGGCGGCCTCCGGCTCGGCAGGTAAAGATGCGCAAAAGAAGAAAGAGGAGACTACGCCAGAGATCACGCCCTTAGAAAAGATGCTCCAAAACGCTGGCGCACTCCGACAGGATGGAAGCGACAAGTTCTTTGGCATGGAAAATGTAAGCCACCTAACAAATTATTCACTTCGTCATATTACAATGCTGACCCCAATTGTCTAGTTCGGTAACACCTGGTAGATATTATTCACCCTCAAATCTAAAGGCCTATTCTGACCAACGCATAGCTATTGCAACTCCATCGTCCAAGCCCTCTATTATACTGTACCATTTCGAGAACAGGTCCTCAAGTTTCCGCCCTTATCACCGTCAAATACCCCGAATGGCACGAGGCCTAGGGTTAATGTCCAAATCAGAGCTCCTGTTACAAACGGAGCTGCACATGGAGGCGCGAATGCAAAGAAACCTTTGACCGCAGCAGAAGCCATGGAAAAGAGGAAGCAGATCAACTCGGGGCAAGCCCAACCAGTTCGACCGGAGGATAAACCCGACACCCCAGAGTACAAGAAGAAGCAAGCAATGTTAAAAGGCCCCATACTAGAGCTGGCACAGGAAAGCAATGAAACATTCGGTATGGATGAGTGCACATTTACTGGCCTCAGAGATATATTTATGGCTCTCGTCGACAGTTCCGTCCGGACAGGAGTTCTTAGTCCGCAGCGCTTCCTCGAGATCTTTAAGCGGGACAATGAAATGTTTCGGAACTCGATGCATCAGGATGCCCATGAATTCTACGGGCTTGTACTCAACGACATTATATCAAATGTTGAGACTACTGCCAAGCGATTGCTGAATGAACAAGCAGCTCGCAACGACGACGGCGTTGAAGAATCGCTCAAAGCCGCTTTAGGGGCAGTTGCTAAGACTGCTTCGAACGGCACGAACTCTCCTGGAACGGGTTGGGTACATGATATTTTTGAGGGTGTATTGACATCAGAGACAAAGTGCCTTACTTGTGAAACCGCCTCTCAACGCGACGAGACCTTTTTGGACTTATCGATAGACTTGGAAGAGCACACTTCAGTGACTGCCTGCTTACAGAAGTTCTCTGCCGAAGAAATGCTTTGCGAGAGGAACAAGTTTCACTGCGATCATTGTGGAGGCCTTCAAGAAGCCGAGAAGCGCATGAAGATAAAACGACTGCCCAAGGTGTTGGCGTTACATCTGAAAAGGTTCAAGTATACAGAAGACTACAGTCGATTACAGAAGCTGTTCCATCGTGTAGTATACCCGTACCAGTTGAGGATGTTTAACACGACTGAGGACGCAGAAGACCCCGATCGACTTTACGAACTCTACGCAGTCGTCATTCACATCGGTGGGAATGCATACCATGGTCATTATGTTTCCGTCATTAAGACAGAGGACCGAGGTTGGCTTCTATTTGATGACGAGATGGTTGAGCCGGTTGACAAGCATTATGTGCGAAATTTCTTTGGAGACAAGCCGGGTATGGCCTGTGCGTACGTTCTGTTCTACCAAGAAACGACGTTCGAAAAGGTACGGGCCGAACAAGAAGCAGAAGGTCTTGAGGAAGTCAGGATAGCTAGCGAGAAGGCTGGAGTTGCTCAAGAGGACGGTCAGCCGAATGGTCACGTACCTGGCTTATCAAGACAATTAACGCAGCCGGTTCGGCCACACGAAGACCCCGAGGGACTTGTTACTCTGGATCATGCTGCTACAGCGCCCGACATGGTCACTAACCTAACACCTTCACCAGCATTACTGCCTCAACTTGACGGAACGATACCACCTGTACCTCCGCTTCCTGCGAGAGTAAACACGATCAAGGGAGAAGCGAAGTCGAAAGAGGAGAAGAGCCGGGAGAAGAAAGAAGCTAAAGCTCAAGAAAAGGCACGGAAGATAGCGGAGAAAGAAGAACTGAAGGCTAAGGAGAAGCAACGCAAAGAGAACGAAGCACGATTACGTGAAGCTCGTAAGGCTGAGCAAGAGGATTTGAAGAAAGCTCTCGAAGAAAGCAAGAAGATAGCCGAAGAGGAGGAGGCTAAACGCAAAGAAGAAGAGGATAATGTCCCGTCATTGCACAGACCACACAGGGGTAGCAAGTCCATGTCGAGGAAAAGCTTCGGATTCCTCAACAAAGACAGGGCAAAGCGGGATAGTACGGATGTATCAGATAATGGACAGAATGGCGAGAGCGCGACACATAACCACGACAAGCCAGAGCCACAATTCAAGCTCAAGAAGAGCTTCAGCTTCAGTCTCGGCAGAAAGAAGAGCCACAGTAACCTCTAGTGAGGGTATTCATTAGCCGGAGTTAAGGGATTCTTATTCAACGGAATAGTTATCCTCATCGCCCTAGGAAAACGGCGTGAGGGGTATGGCATATATGGAGTTCTAGGAGCATCAAAAAGAAATGCGACGTTTCTTGGGCATTTACGGAGGAGAAGCGCCAAACCTGAAGGTCGGGTTGGATACTCTTCAGAGGGGCTGCAATGATGCCCCTCTGATCCCCCTATACGAGAGCCAGGCGTGCTCATAATACTATGGAATACCCATTATGGATATTATGTATAATAAGACCAGATACAAGAGCTCAGGCCCATGGCGATAGCAGGGGCATGCTAAAAGAGAAAAAAGCTTGAATGCTGATTATCTTTAAAATCTTGATATGGCTTCACTAGCATTACATGTCGCGATAATCCACCCCCGTAGGGGAACAGGACTCGTTGTTCTCCTAATCTTTTTTTAATCATGTCCCATCAAACCGAAGTATGTATACACCTGAACGCCTGGTTAAAATTGAATGCACGCCCTTATATTCTCATCGTATTCCGTGACGCCTATTTTCTCTTTCTAACCCAAGACCAGCTCGTAGATTATTATTAACGTGTTGATCGCTATTAGCGGAACTATGCATCGCGTCAGCCTGCCTATTCTGTCTCACATCGTGTCCCACGGCACACAAAAAGGGGTGACGCGTACTCCTCATCAATGTTCGTACACTGGCAATCAGGTTGATGACCTTCGCCTTCACGCTTTGAGAATCAGGGCCGGCGCCGAACGCTGGATCGTAGGAGGCGGAGGAAAGGTTTACTAGTAAGAAGGAATGGGTATTAGTATAGTTCTACGGACTTCTGGATGACGGTGTTGGGTCGGCGCATACTGCGTGCTAGGAATCGGTCTTCGGATAGAATCGCGATCGCATTCACGAGGAGGATCGAGACTATTATCGCATTAGCTAATGCTACTAGTTAAGAGCAATAAGAGGGATTGTACCGTAAAGGAGGTTTCCAAGAAGCAGCATTTTGGCGGGCTGGAGTTATAGAACATGGGAGGACTGGGCTTGGTTTGGAAGCTTGCGACTACCGTCGAACAAATGCGTTGATCTTGGAAATGTTGTCCACTGTTCTACAGTATGTAGTAGGCCAGGTGTCAACGGCGCGATGCCAGGTTGCAGAAGCTAGCCAGCAAGAGCTTCAAATTAATAGTGGAGACCTTCTTGAGGTAGAGTGTGGCGGTGCATATGCGGCGCAACCAGCCAAGCTTTTGATACCTTGAATCTGTACTCAGCAAACACGCAGGAGGATCACCGAACTCGAAATGAGCAACGTTTTAAGGTTGTAACAGCAGGTCTGTCAACAATGTTCATTTAAAAGTATAATCTGAATATGCGTCGCTCAATTGTTGAATAAATTTAATTGATATATTGCACTGAGTGTGTTATTAAGACCTCTCTCGGATACGCATTTTCAATGGCTGCTATTGGTATGACATTGATATCATAATTCTGCTTTTAGTAAACAGTTCAGTTAACTAACGAATATCAAAGACGTACTTCTTTCGCTGGCTATACCAGCTTTGATCTTGGTGCATCTCTTGGTAGCTCCTTATACCAAAGTCGAAGAGTCATTCAACATCCAAGCAACTCATGACATTCTGGTCTATGGGACGCCTACCAAAAATGTACACCAACGGCTGTCATCTCAATATGACCATTTTGACTTCCCTGGCGCTGTCCCTCGGACCTTCATTGGCCCGGTTCTGTTGGCGGGAATTGGCCAACCCATCATCGCCTTGGTGGGCTTTCAGTATGCGCAGCTCATTGTAAGGGGACTCTTGGGACTATTCAATGCCGCTGCGCTGCTGGTGTTTAAGCGGAATGTGGAGTCAGCCTTTGGAAGGTCAACTGCGAGGTGGTACGCTTTGCTGCAACTCAGCCAATTCCATGTCATATTCTACGCTTCTAGAACATTGCCTAATATGTTCGCTTTTGGGTTGAGTAAGTCATCAGTTTTTTTATTCACATATAATAGGCAATGAGAGATCTATGACTAATGTCCAATAGCAACGTTGGCGTTTTCGCAGTTGGTGGGACATCCCAATGAACGGATACAGGTCTGGCGCTATAGGCTAGCCATTGGGACTCTCACTATGGCTACTGCAGTGTTCAGATCTGAATTGGCTATTCTCCTCATAGCCATCACACTGTATGGACTAGCTAACTCCCATATTTCTTTGGGCGTAGTTATCCCTACCTTCCTCCTCTTCTTCACCACTTCTCTGTTGCTATCGGTACCTATCGATTCGTACTTTTGGCAGAAGCCGTTGTGGCCAGAACTTTGGGGGTTTTATTACAATGCCATCCTTGGCTCTTCTTCCGAATGGGGAGTCTCCCCTTGGCACTATTATTTCACATCCGCCTTACCAAAGATCCTTATGAATCCGCTGAGCACGGCTATTCTTATCCCTTTTGCTATTTGGAATCCCGGAACAAGAAAACAGGCTCAACCGCTGGTGATACCTAGCCTCTTGTTTGTGGCAATATACTCCTTCCAGCCGCACAAGGAAGCTCGCTTCATTTTCTATGTGGCACCACCATTGACGGCAGCAGCAGCCCTGGCAGCAAATTACATATTTACGAGGCGTGCAAAATCTGTTGCTTTCTTACTTGCTTCCGTTGTCATTGCTGGCTCGGTACTTGTTTCGTTCGGTGTTAGTACCGCGATGCTCGTCATATCTTCTCTTAATTATCCGGGTGGAGAGGCGCTTTCGGAGATCCGCAAACTCGTTACTTCATCCTCCTCTCCTGACCTTCAGACCGTCACGATCCATACGGACGTATTATCATGTATGACAGGAGTGACACTTTTCGGACAGCACCCTTACCCTCCTAATGATCCGCGCCCAGCCAACGAAATAACATTCAATTATGATAAGACTGAAGACGAACAAACATTACGGAATCCCTCATTCTGGGAGAAGTTTGACTACGTGCTCGCTGAGGACCCGAGGAAGGTAATCGGCCCATGGGAGACGATCGGGGTAGTGGAAGGCTTTGCCGGGATCGAACTAATCAGGCCGAGTGCACCGTCAAAGGACGATGTTGAAAGTGGCCAAGATAGAGTATTCGGCAGAGGGACTCTTGTAAGAAAAGTGAAGGACGCTACTAAAAAGCTAACTGGAGGTTGGTGGATTGGCCCGAGGATGGAGCCGAAAATACACTTGCTGAGGAAAATGCGAGAGGGTGAGGCTAGACGGGCTGTAACGCAATGATGGCTTTCTTCTAGATAGGCTGAAAAGATGAAATCGATTGCCGAGCATGGCGTTCTATTCCCGATATGGCGTCACGGGCCGTGTATTTCACCGGTTATGAGTAGAGACGTAAAGTGGCCGGTGAGACCGAAAGCGGCACTCGTTGGTGTAAGGGGGATACGGGGCTGACGGGACGCTACGATAATAAGTAGGCTATCACGGTAGGCATACCTGGATTGGTCGTATCATTTACAGCCACTGCCTGCACGTTTCTCGTGTCCAATCTTACTAGTCGGCCCAGCACCATCAGATCTTGCAGACCCCCGATTGTAATGCTACCCAAGGTAGCCTTACTACATATCTAATTTGGGGCGCTTAGCCAGCCTTACCAACCAACCATATACCGAAATTGGGTTTAACTCTCTACCACCATTGCTGCTATACGTTTCGGGAGACAAAAGCATGCCTTCCATATCGTTGGACCCGGAGTGGTGGCCGAGTCCAATGTTCTGCATAATGTCTGTGCTTTACGAAACCGTGACGAAGCAAGCACAAGGCTTTTTCGCCTATGTTGGCATCTAAGCGGTGTGTATGACCCGGTAATGTGACCAAGTTATAGACGAAGGGAGAACCGGTATCTATCTATCTGGACGGGAAGGTAGAAATTAGAAATTTGAGATGTTGGTACATAAATAGGTATTAAGTGAGACATGAGCTATAGCTGACATCTAGGTAACATCTGTGATATACATCTCAGTAGAAGCGAGAAAAGAGACCAATCCAGACCGGCGGTAACGGGTATGCGCAGTGTCTAGCAGCTGGGCTGCTGATCTCCAAACGCCCTGTTTATCCAGTAGGTACGTTAGCTCAAGGGGAGGAAGTGTTTAGATGGTGTGGTGATTATTTTTGGGTTAGACCGAGTTCCTAATTGAGGCAGAGAAGTGCAATTTTTAGAACTTTTGGGAAGAGAGGTCCCTATTACATTGGCGTCAACTCCTGATAAGCCCTATCACCCCCCCCC